>JAQIXG010001270.1:0-23249 GCA_034700105.1 Oconnorella tubifera
AACCACAAACCCCGATCAAAGAAATAATTTTGCATATTTCATACTGTAGTTAACGAACAATTGGGATTTTCTCGACCAGAAGTCACTTTATAGTCAAACAAAAAAAATGGTCAATTGGCATCCTCTACAGTTTACAAAAAACCCCACCTCTTAACTCCTGGCTGTTATAGCTGTAGGGGTGGCTTAGGCGAAATGGGGGGTCCAAGTATATTATACGTACGCGCTAACGCGCTATGTATGATTAGTTAGTATTATTTATTAACAGTCTTTAATTATATCACAAATATATCATATAAAAATTACATCATTATTAATGATTATATCATTACACATTGTAGATTTGATTGGCAGTTGAATAAATCAGAACTGACCAATAGAACGCTGGATATTACTGTTAAGAACTCAGTGGGCGTATTTTCAAAAAGTCGTTCTGTTATGGGATTATTGCAATTGAATCTTTCTGACTTTGATGATCTTACCAAGTCTCTTACTGACTGGTTAATAATCATTTTTTATTTTACTATTTCAATTTTCTCTTATTATGTAAATCAAATTGAATCACACAGTTTATCATCCATTTAATCTTATGTTAGCTTCTCAAGTCTTGTGCATGTTGCTAAAAATCTGATTATCTTAAAAGAATTATATCTTCTCTTCCAGTTTACTTTTCTGTCGATTTTCTTTACACCTAGCATCAGTTATTTAATTAACATAAAGTTTTTGTATACCTTTTTCAAATAATCTCTCAATCGCATCATTGTCTTGTCTATTTATAATTGCTTTCTCTAATTATAATAAATGTTGGTCGATTTTACGCTAAAATATTTTCTGTGCGTGTTAACATTTCAGGTTTGATTTATGTGATCCTGATGTGCCTTTGTCTGATTGTACACATCACACTTAATGCTTTCTATACTTGAAGCATACACACACTGGTTCCTTATAGCTGCAATAATGTTTTTAATCTATTTTTGTAGCTTATATGGTAGTTGATCTGTCTGTTATACTTCTTTCAATTTGATTTCAAATGCTGAATAAAAATTTCATGGTCAGTTAATATTATGAACTGTTAAAATTTAATTTTTAATGATTATTGTATCCAGAAATTAATCAAGTAATTAGTAATATAAATAATATTGTAATATAATAAAATACTACTTACACTGCTATATCATATCATTCGCTGCTTTTTATATTACTTTAATTGAAATAGTTATATAATAAAGCAGTATATATTGACTACATTAAAAATGCTTACACTATTATAAGATAGCTTACTCATTTAAGATTGTCCGCTAGTAATTGAATGTGATGGTATTATTAACCTGGCGAGAGTTTACACCATGATACTATTTTCATCCGTTAAATCGGTATGCTGTATCAGTACCGGTATCAATACGCCGTTTTATATGAATAAGAATTATATTTAAAAACTGTCTTATTGATTATAAGTTTTAAAGAATTTCTTCAATTTATGAGCATAAAATTTAACATTTGTTGTTGACACTGTTGCATAATGTTTCATTTTTGCCCAGAAAATGCAGTTTATTGTTTTAAACTAGTGGTTTCTATACGAATTTAAGACAAAACTGAAAACATTTTTTTATATTGTTGTTGATAATATTTT
The DNA here is from genome assembly GCA_034700105.1 of Oconnorella tubifera. NCBI lineage: Eukaryota > Metazoa > Annelida > Clitellata > Enchytraeida > Enchytraeidae > Oconnorella > Oconnorella tubifera. The sequence goes on from JAQIXG010001270.1 coordinate 1,628, forward strand.
TGCATTTTGCAGGATATTTTAAAGATAATAAATAATCCAGCAATGAGAATGTTTAGTTAATATTCATTTTCTACTTTATTATTTAGTGTTGCTGATATGCATAGTGATAAAGTTAATGCATTATTTAGTTAACATCTTTTACAGTATAATATCAATTTATTAGTGCCTTGAGGCGATTTGTTGTCATTCCTTAGTTTAACACTAGTAATTTTAATTGTCTTTATTCTTACATTTATTTTAAAACTAATAACTTTAAGGTTTGGAAGGAGCTTTTATATTCTTTATAGTAGTTTTAATATGCATTAAGATTATCGTTTTATTAACAAGCAACTAATACCTATTGTCCAGTCTAATTGTTATAACACTGAATTATAGATGTAATAATATTTTTCATTATAATTATTGGGTAAAATTGATGATTAATTAATACCATGTATTAATGAAATTTACTTTCTTGCCTATTTTAATGGGATTTAAAAATTAATCCAGTTTTACTTTTTTTCATTACGAAGTCCTGAGAAAAATGACCATAATACAAACTATTATAATCTATGTATTATAAAATTATATTATTAAATAATGAGTTCTGTTGAAACAATCATTAATTGTAATTAGTTTTTAATGTATTATCTTACACAGATTCGTAAATAGTAGAATTAGATACTTTTAAAAGCTAAATGACATTCAAATACATGCCATGTGATATATTTTTATATTATTTAAAATACTTATAGTTAGTTATTATTTGTTTTTCACCAAATTTGTTATTAATATGGTACAATGGATTATTTGTTTAGATTTTTGATTTATCTATAATTGTATATTGTCGTTTATGCGTTATTTTGCATTGTTACACAAAGTGCTTTATATTCTAGACGCTTCGGCTTTTAACGTTAAATAAATTATGTCTAAAGAGCTTATATTATATGCATATATTTGTTTTGTTTGTAGTAGTTAATAATGTTAGAGATCTGATGTTACTGGTTTTTGTTACTGGACAAATACTCAACAAAGTCATTCTTACAATCGATCGCAAGATTTACTTTATTTTCATTCGTTTATAAAGTTGCAAATTGCAATCAAGCATTCTATAAAATTTATTCAAATTGATAATAGTCAACTATTTGCAATAATTATAAATATAATTATGATCTAAGACCAAAAATACTTATGGATGCAAAGAGTTTCTCACTTTCGTTATTTACATCTAATGCAGCTTCTTATTAGCTTTTATTACTGCCAATATTTTATTATTCGACTTGTATGCCATTGAAGTAAATTTTAACGGTTCTTGAATTAAGTATTTTATGATATTTTGTATATCTGGTTGTAGTTAACGCACTGTATTTTGTGAATATGCAGTCTAATAATTTTTGAGTAGTTTAAATTTATATACGAAATGTACTGTTTATTTTTTTAAATTTGGTTGTTTAAATTATGTATTAGATAAATATGAATTATCAAATGCAGGTGAAATTGTTTATCAACGAAAACGTATATATATTTACCATGGCATTGTTTTCATTTAAAATGCATTCATGTCTGCATTCTATAATAATCATACTACTATATGTATAAAGTTTAACGTATTTTAATTAATTATTCAAATGATATTTATTTATGTTGTATATAATATCACTCTGATTCGTTAAGTTTTTAACATATATTTTAAACACATTAATTTGGAACCGTTATTCATTGCAATATGATCATTCCGTAACTAACAGTTATTTTTATTTTACTTTATCATTATTAATTTTACATCCTTTTTTAATTTTCAGAAGTTCATTTCCATTAAAAAATTAATATAAACTAATAAAATAGTTACTAACATTTAATTTTAATTTATTTCTAAATAGTTTTAACATTTAAAGAAATCATGAGTTATTTTCCCTTGTTCGCCTAAACTTAACGACTCAAAAAGATTCTGTTTTAGTTTAAATATCTGTAACAGTTGGTGTATAGCTTATATATCTAGTAAGTTTGTTCATTTAACATAGGGCTGCTCCTACTGTTTTTGAGCTGTGAGCCCTTTGACTTAATGGAAGAATGGTCTTAAGAAATACTTCCATATCATCTGACACAGATTGGTTCACCGTACTCTATTTGATATTTCTTTATATTAATTATGTATATTTTAATATGTACTATATATATTCCAGGGATGCTAGTGACTTTATTTTATGCTTGTAATCGCCTTATTCATAGAACGAGCTTATTGCTTTATAATAAAGTGCTGCTTAATAGTGTTAACTGCAAAAAATATATTTTTGTTACTACCGTTTTATTATATTTACTTTCTATTATCGCTTTTAATAGTTCATAATTTGATGCGAAATGGTGGAATGACGTATTAGTTCTGTGATGTAATTGGTTAATGTTAACTAGTGATAATACATTGAGTGTAGCAGTTAAGATAACAAATAACTGTTACTACGCAGAGCGGCAACCATTGTTTGTGCAGAATTTGATGAATTGAATTTGCCACTGAATTTGCTAGGCTAACAATTTACTAATATTCTTGTGTATTTAATGCTTAATTTAACAAATAACTTAACATATAATTCGCATATTTACTGAACATCTTATATTATGAAACGCTATTAATTACATCACATATCATTAACTATATGCAGTATAATAAAAAGATTCCGAATAATGATTTGTGTTGTTGGAAAATTTCACTATTCAAGAATTATTATTAGTGTTTGTGTTGACTTTTTAGTTTCAGTTAATACAAATAAAACTCTATCATCTATTTTCTAAGTTATTTGTTATAACTTTATTTACTCATGACACGCAATATAACATCATTCATTATTTACCGCAGAAATAATAAACGAATAATACTGTACTAAAATACAATGTTCAAAAATAACATTTACATACATGGAAGTATATAACGATAGCAAAATGTTAACTCATAAAACTGTTATAAAATCTATTAATTTAAAACAAATGGAATTAGATCCAATTAAGTAATTATTACTGGTATTTCATGAAGGAATTTCGAGTAAATTCAGTTATGCTCATTTCAATCCTTTTTTGTCCAAGTAATAATAAAATTTCATAGAGATGACTACAAAAATTAATAACCCTGTGTCCAAATTACATGCGACTCAATCAAGTAAAACTTCAATTCAATATTTTATATACAAAAGATCTACGCTTTCTATTGTCCAATATCAGATTATTATTATCAGATTAATATCAATGCAACATTACAATAATCAGATTTTTTTATCAAAGCATCACAAATTAACTTAAGGAGATTATTCATATCAGATAATTATTAAAGTATTACTATTATATTACTAGATTTTTTCATCCCGGAAATAAAAAATACATTAATAAAGATTTTTATTAGTGTATTTATAATTTATGCAATTAGTCATTCTTACATTTCTCCGGTATGTAACAATCTGAAAGTTATTAAAATAACGTAATTATTAAAAGTTATGGATTTAAGTCATCGATTTGTGATAGTAATTTATAGATCAATATAAATAGACAATAATTATAACTGACAGTGGCACTGGCACAATCTCAAACTTGAGTCAAAAAATTATACTTGTACTTATTCCACTATTGATCATTTACATAGAAATAATGATAAAACAAAACATGATATATCTCTCATGCATAACATGATAAAAATGGTGGGCAATGCATTAATATTAATTTCTGAAACAAGCGATTTTAGCACAAAATATTTAACTAATCATAAGATAATACTTATTTTCATCACAATCATCAAAATAAAATATAGCATATACTGTATTTATAAACAATATGACACGATCCATTACAAGTGCCATTAGAAATACTGATAAAATTTAACTTTTGTTAAATTTTAATTTAACATCCTTAATTACCCAATTAAGGATGATTACAAAGTAGAATCAGAAATTTACTGATTTTTATAATTAAGTTTTATAAATAAATCACCGACGTTATCCAATAGTCACAGTGCAATAATTAACACTAATTGTACAATTAGAAAGTTAATGACATAATATCATTAATTTTCATAAATCAATATAACATAGGCAGATTACATCATGATTATTATTTTTGTTGTAACTGTTTTCCTATTATTTTGTTATCAATTATTATTTTCAATCTGTAATAAATAGAAAGAAGTTAAAATAAAAAAAAGGTACAGGACGATTGATGAATTCATATTTAGATAAAATTCCTTTATAGAGTTCAACAAACAGATCTGTCACTTACAAGTTAATATATAGCGAGCTAAAAGCAAGAACAATAAGCATTATTACAGGACTTTTCTGGATAGATTCTGCACCAAGCTGAAACAATAATATTTCAAATAAAAGTTCATATCAATGTTATATATAATCATTTTAACATCATTTAAATACTGGATTAAAAGCTACGGACGCCATTGAGAATGTAATTGAATCTAGAAAAATGCAAAAAAGATTATCATACCAATTTGCATTTCAATTTGTAACATGTTAAAAAATTTCATTTTTATCAGTTAGCTCACACAGAACTTACATCATAAAAGAGGAATTTAAAAAAGTGTCATCATTTTTAATTTGAGTTGAACTATAATCAAGTTTGAGTTAGTTGCATCATTGTAAGGAAAAGATTTGTACTAAAATAACTAATCATTAGAGTTACGATCAAAACGTATCAAAAATAACAAGAAAAAATGTAAGCGTAGCCTAGTTGCAATATAAGAAACTCTATCATCTGTTTTGTTCGCCTAATTATAGTATATGTTTAGTCTATATTGTAGTCTATACGAGAATCGAATCATAAAGACTATTTGAGACTTTTAATACATTTTCTTGAATATAATATTCATTCATCCATAAAGTATCCATTCGTCAATAAGCAACAATGAATAAAATTTTCGACAGCAAAAATCAAAGAACCAGGCTACTACATAGAAATTTCAGATCATACCGTGATGTAGTAATTGCACAGATCTCCAGTACAGCATTCAACGCAAGACCAATCGGTGTAACTGCTACGCGAACAGGTTGATTGATCCAAGGCAGCCTGTCTACGTAGACACCCTTGTTCAGTGTCACAACCTTTTGATATGGAGTGGAAACGCTCTCCTCGCGCTTGAAACCTCAATGGAACTAAAAATAAATGCATTTGGAAATATTAAAAGTGGTGCAACAATAAAATGATTCAGGAATTTAGTGAGAAAGAAAATCTGCACAAAATTTTTATAACAATTTTCACAGAAATTTTATAATAAAATTTTTGTACAGATTTTCTTTCTCACTAAATTCTTGAATCAAAAATTTTATAATAAAATTTTTGTAATGATAAAATAACGAACCCATCAGTTTATTCATAAATATTCATGAAAAGTGATCAAAAGCTAAATCTTTAGGAGTTTATAGACTTGATCCTTGTTTAGATGATCACTAAAGGAATCTCATATATTAGCACAATTTGACTAAGCACTGGACAATAATTCTCAATTATTTTCAATAGCAAAACAAAACAAAAACACATTTTAATATAATAATGACTGCCTTGGGACAAAAATTCCTCGCCAGGGAAATGTCTAAATCTAGCACCCCCCACCCCATCCACCTATGACGCCGACACAAAAGCCATAGATAGAGCAATCACCGGACCCCTAAATTTTTTTTAAAAATGGGGAAATTTTGGTACTCTTGTTAAACCGTAGTGCCCAGAGACCCTTTGGCCCCCTTCTTCTCCCGACCTTAAAAAGGCTCATTTGAATATTATTTCTTATAAAATCAAACAACATTAGCCTACGTGCAAATGATGTGTAGCTTGTGCAAGCATCTTGAAATGTTGCACACTTTACATATGATCTTGTACAAGTTCCCCAGTTCCATTCATCACCATCACAGACATAACAGCTCAGACCTGCCACTAGAACAGTGAGAGAGATTACTAATTACAATCAGTTCATAAACAACTTAGCATTGCTTCAATTATTAGTAATTAAGCCTACTAATAATAATAACAACATTATTAAGCTACCATAACACAATGAAAATATTATGTTGAATTCTTTCTGTGTAATCTTTTAAAAGTACCGGTACATAACTTTTCTTAAATAAGCCTACTAAAATTTCATACATAACAAGAAAGTTTCATTTACGCCTATAATAATATATCAGCGGCGACTTTCATGAAATTTTTGACTAAACTTAAACTAAATAGAAAATGTAGAATTTTATAACAGAATTACTTATACAATGATGTAAGGACTACCTGTTGAGAATGCTGTAGAAAAGAGAATAATATAATAAACGTTCGTCGCCATAATTGATTTGTGCAGGTAGATGAGCCTGTAATTAATTGCTTCCAATTATTCATATGTAAACTTTTGTTACCTGTATTATATGATTAACCTGCCTACAGCTGTATAAAAACAATAGCCACTGATTGGACACTAAACGATTCTAATTGGTCTAAATTTGACTCTACTTGATCTACAATGTTTAATGTTAGCTCAATTGATTAATAATCCTCACACTGTATTTGAAAGTTTTGAAATGTGAATATCAGATTAGGCTTCAAGCCGGTAGTTTGTATAAATGAGGTAAAAAAAACTGCGAATCATACACTACAATTACTGCCTGCCAATTATTTAAATGGATTAACTGTATAGTTTACAGTGAGACTATATAATATATAATACCTATAGCTGTAGGCCTACCTTTAAAATTACAAGATATAATTTGTAAATCAATGAACACATTTTATTGACAGAAGAAAAACAGTTAAAGACGGTTTAAAAACCAATAGTTCAAACAAGAAAGCTTATTGCAAATAAAAAATTCAGTTGATAGTGTGTTAAAACGACGTAAAAGATTAAAAAGTGTCTTGGGTATAATATCCTAGATAAATTTTAATTTAAGATTTTTAATTAAACTCGTTATCCTCCCCCGGGAGTTATATGTTTGCTTATTATAATTACAATTATATTGTTAATTAACTGCATGCAAGACCGTGCGCAAGTCGATAAACTGCCTATACATAATTAAATTATATATAGGCCGGTCTAATTTAAAAATAGAACAAAGTTATAATTACAGCCTATTTCTAGAAGCACGCACCCTGAGCTCAATCTCGTTTCACCAGACACCATGTAGTAGCACAAAGTCTTCCCTCTAAAGGAATCCTTCGTCGAGACTTGCAGGGAGACGTACGTACGTATCTCCAGTTTAATCCAAAGCGCGCATATCGTAGGTAGGTCCTTCTTCACTCGTCTCCGTACGCCATCCATCCGAGCTCGTCTCCACCAACGTCGCCGCCCCCTCCTCCTCCTCCTCGCTCCCCATAGCTGGAAGTTTCCTGACATGCGCTCGGTCAACCACCCTCCCCCCCCCCGTGCAGGCAGTTTATAGACTTTCGCACGGTCTTGCATGCAGTTTATAGACTTGCGCTCGATCCTACAGGCAGTTTATAGACTTGAGCACGATCTTGCGGGCAGTTTATAGACTTGCGCACGGTCTTGCAGGCAGTTTATAGACTTGCGCTCGGTCCTGCATGCAGTTTATAGACTTGCGCACCGTCCTGCAGACAGTTTACAGACTTGCGCTCGGTCTTGCAGGCAGTTTATAGACTTGCGCTCGGTCCTGCAGGCAGTTTATAGACTTGCGCACGGTCCTGCAGGCAGTTTACAGACTTGCGCACGGTCCTGCAGGCAGTTTACAGACTTGCGCACGGTCCTGCAGGCAGTTTATAGACTTGCGCACGGTCTTGCAAGCAGTTTATAGACTTGCATATCAGGGAAGATTTCTGAGATAGTTAAAGTATAAACAGCGGAGGGGGAGGGAGGGAAGATGGAGAGCTAGTAAATAGAATTTTCTAACTATAAACGCTTTAAGTCGACTGTAATTAAATGAACTTTTCAGAAATTTAATGTAGTGTAGTTCGTTTGCATAATAAATTCAATGTAGAAAAGCTCAGACAACGTAGATCCGAGACAATAAGCCCAAGTTTTGTCATCTTATTGTGACGTTGAAATCTTTATATGGATCTAGTTACCAATAAAGATTCATATTTATAGAAGTAAGCCTATATAGGCCTACTATAATTATTGAATTGACTGATGTTTTCAACGAACACATTTTGTATATGTTTCAATCTGCATTTCAAGTGATGGTGTATGTTATAACTTTTATTGTACTATTGCACTTCTAGTCTGCTTTCTAAAAGGTCATTCCGGGATTATTTAGGTTTGTTAGGTATATTTCATTAATTCCGTTATACTAAAAACTTAGTTCAAAAGATTTTTCGCTAAACTGTATCATTTACTGAGAGAATTGTTACACTTGTATGCATGGGATACATTTTACAAGCGTGCGTTAAATCTTTCTGAGTCCCGCTTACTGAAATTATACCAGCAATAATTTACCATCAATAATTTATAATTAAATATAAATAACACGTTGAGTTTGTTGAGATAACGCATAAGCATATAATTTAAAGCATTTTCCGGCGCAGAACAGATTTGTGTCATATATATGCAATAACAGTTTTAAAATTTTACGAAGTTTTTGCTAAGAAAACAATTTCATCAATTTATCACTAAAAAACCGATCATATCCTATCTGTAGATACAGATGATAATACAGTTTCTTTCTTTTGAGATTTGCAGGCGGCCTTCTATCCGATGACGAGACGGATGCGTTCGTGATTTTTTGAGTGCAAATCTATTTTGTTTATTTACGCCATATATGCATGAACAGAGATATTTTAGTGTGCAACTGATATTTTTGACATAGGGTCTACGCGAAATAAATTGGTATAGACATTTTTAGTTTAGTTACATTTTACTTGCCTGCTAGCGTTCATTTTTAAATTTAGATTATAAATTCAAGTTTTAACATTATTCCAGTTTTGCTAACATTGAGCAACCAAAGAATAGCGATTGTTTCTGAAGTTAAAACGATAAAATCTATTCTTCTGTAAAATCTAGGTTTCGTATCTGCGTTCGTGAAAATATAACTGCTACAGAGTTTCAGCAACGAAGTGTCTTCATATTTTATCAACTCTCTTAGTTGCTTAAGTTCGCTAGCTTCTGTACATGTCCCTTTTTGTAGTACTCTATTACTGGCAAGATCCAGAAACAAGTCTCATATACATTTATGATTAGATAACATGATTTATAGAAGCTGATCAGTATTACATTCATTACTCGATATTATAATTTGTAGAGGAGGCTCCTTATTGCGTTCAACATTTGATGTAGTGTGTTTGGTTGATCTCCAGATTTTCATGGAAATTTGATTCCAAGCAATGATTACTTTATTTTTAATGTAACAAAATAGATCATCAAAAGTTTCTCTAAACGCTGCTCTGAATTTTCGTCCAACTATCATATAGATAAGAAACTTTAGTGATGAACCGATGTAAACCAACAAGCGAATAATCAACCTCATGATCAAATAACCGAGCCGCGACTTCCTAGACAAGAGATGAGAGTTATCTACGGAAGGAATACTTGTCATAATTTCTTGCGAAACGTTAAGCAACACAAATAAAACACTCTCAGCAACAAGCATTAGAGTCATTGATTTGAATATCTTTATTTCACCTTGAGCTGACTGAGAGTTAGTTTGTTGAGAGATTATTAAGCGTCGCTCAATCACTTTGACAATGATTAATGCATGGCCGACAATAAGAAAACCAAGTGGAATGTACACTTCTATATAAGAATTAATAACGGGACAAATTTCATCTTTGAAAAACTTGTATTCATCAGTATTGAGAACGCTACAGATGTTGATCATCAGTTTGTTCAGATCAGGGTCGCTCAAACTCTCACAGTAATCAATGAACTCCAGAGAATTGTAGAGAGATAGAATTGTAGAATATATGAAGTAGATGATCATAACTCTACATCGACTACAAATGCGCTCACAATGCATTGGTTTATATATAGAAACGATTCTTTCTACAATCAGCAAACAAAGAGTTAGTGCAGAGAGTTGTCGTAGACAAACATTGTTTATAGGCCTCGCCTCGATAAGATGTAAATCATTATCGCTTGCAAAATCCTCCCAAAGAATGAAAAAACTTACTATCATTTGACCAATGTCTAACAGGGCCATTTGCATGAGAAGAAATCCCGCTGATGTTTTACGAAAGCGTTTACTGTGAAGTGTAATAACACAAAGTATATTTTCTATAGTTCCAAATATCAGTATCACAGGTAGCATCACGCGTAAAACCAATGTTATTTTATCCGTGTTCTGATCAAAATCTTCTTGATTCATTTCTTTATTTCTCTTTGTAAGTTTTCTAGAATCAAGAACTGATATCATCTGTTGACTCCGATCAATCCCCATCAATTCAAAATGATTGACTGTCGTCTGCTTACCTATTCTCGCAAGCACGTCATTGTTTACTAGTGGGAAATTTATTATAAGAATAAGAACGAGGAACGCTATTAAAGAATTCTTCATTTTGAAACGTTATTTTTTAATATAAAAATCTTATCAGTTAAGTTCAAAATATCACATATGATTATAATGCATACTTAATTTTCAACTCTAAAAATTCTCCAAAGTTCTACTTTTTCCTCAGTTTATTATTCATATAAACTTCAATAAATCACTAAATTTCCTATATAAGAAGCGGGAGGGGGAGTTAACCTTCGACTACCATCCTACGTCACTGAATTACCAATAAGAATTTATTATTTAATGCCTATCATTTCATATATTTCAATTTAGTCACTACTGGTCATTCACGAAGAGTAAAACAATGTCCTCAAAACTAGATTTTCACTCTCCGCTGAAGTATTTTACGAATCGAAAGTCAATCAAATCTAAAGACTGCGTTTTTTAATTTTATTATAGCTCAAATTCAAGATGCTGAGCAAACTATCGCTCTCAATTTATATCTGAAAGAGGCGTTTACCTAGTATGCATTGTTTGGGTATATTATCGAGCAGAGGCGCATAGACTTTCATCTAAAGTGAAAAGTTGAAAACCCCCTCACAATCCACCCCCTCACCAGCCACAATTAATTTAACTATTTGTTGAAATGAACTTCATTCATTCAAATATACTTTTGAAGCTAAATTTTTTCTACTGCAACAAATTTACGAGCAATTGTAACATGTTAGAAAATAAATTTGCATAAACCCTATAAAAGCTAACGCTAATAATTTGTCAACGGTACTTCAAATTTTAATTTTAAAAACTAGTCCCCCATGAACGTCTTTACAGTTGTTTCACCACTGGTATTTACTAATCGGAAGTAGGTCGACATTTTATTCCTTTTTTAATATTTCTGCTTTTGTTATGCGTTAATGATCTATGAGTTTATATGTATTTATTAAATACATCTAATTAATTTGTGCACAGTAATGTATAATATTAATTAATAATGATTGCATTATAATGAGAGATTAATTAGTTGAATAAATTACATTCTGTCAAATATGACTTATACATTGAAATAAATGTAATGTTTATTTCATATACCTTAATTAATTAGTTTGTAAACTTTGTATACAGAGTATTACAGACTAATTAATTACATTTTATTTTTCATTACTCTTGTTTTTCTACATAACGTATAATAATCTAGAGTCTAGAATCTAGACTATAGAGTCTAGAGAACTGCATTAATTAAGTTTACATAAGATTCAGATCATCAATTATTACTTTAAAGAGAGTTATAACATCACGTTAGCTAAGTTATATAGATAAGGTGAAATCACATTACTATATATACAGTTAAGCAATATGGAAGTTGATATTTAATAGTGCGTGCGTCTTATTAAACACACTAAAAATATTATGAAACAATATTACAACAATTACATAAAAATGACACAAATAACTATGTCAGTTTAAAGTGAACGAACGTGTTCTTGTCATAACATCAATATTATTTTAGAGAGTATAATTTCAATAACAGCTATAAAATTTAATTTGCTTAGAAAATTGGTGATTAACGTCTGAGATTCAAGGTATCTTGCTATCTGTCTGGCAGTAGGCCAGTTTCAAACTATTACAGAATCCGATGTTGATTATGAGCACTTGTCTGAGAGCGCAATTCAGTTATTAAATTAATTTCATCTTTTTACAAAGTTACTTCATTATTAAGTTGTACTGGTAGAATTTATCCATTAAGCTACTACAAACATACGAATTGAAACTATATCAAATCAATGAATTTGTAGACGGTTAAATTTTCTAAAAGTCCAATACTTAATAAATAAAATATCACTTTGCCCTAATCGAATATGATTTCATAATCACACAGTTAACTAGATAATAATTGATAATCTGCTAATGATTGCAACTTTAGCAATTATCCTTTCAATTTCTTCTACACCTTATATTTAAAGTTAATGAAGAATTATAATTTGTATATAATTTTTAAATATAACTTGACAGTACGTATTTAAAAATTACATCAGCATTAATCTCAAACAACTCTCAACTTGCAACTTATATGATTCATTACCTATACATATACAATACAAAAAAGACTCAAATCCTCTATCAAATCAACAAATCAAAAATCTTGATCTACAATTAAAAACAATATCTTACAAAACATGATGCAAATTAACTAAGCACTCAAACAAGTAGCAGCTAATCTTTGGTGACTATCACATTTACTGGCACAGTTTATCCAGCAGATCGCTTGCAGCCGAATCAATATCATTCCTCGTTACCACGGCCTCTGTGTAGAATGCTGCGGGATCAGTCGCTATCGAGTCCATCACATCCTGCTGCACGGACGGTCCAATAGAAACAGAATATATTATAGCCCCCGTGTTCTTAAGATTAGTCACTGAATTCATTGTTTGATCCGTATCTAATGTAGGCTTGCCGTCACTGAGGAAAATAATAACGTCCTTAACACCGACTCGATTACCGTGTCCTGCGAGTACATCTAGTCGAACCTTGTCAAAAGCTAAAGTGAAATCTGTACCCGATGGTACATCGTCGATAGAAATAGCGTTGAGAATATCGAGATCCGTGGTGTAGGTGTCTAGGTAGAAGCGCACTGTCGGTGTTTTGGCAAATGTCACGTAGGCAACTCGCGTGCGACCAAAGCGGAAGTTAAGTCCCTGTACAATGGTTTTGATAAAAGTGACGTGCACGTCGTAGCCGACGAGCTCAAGACTGCCGGAAATGTCAACCAGAAAGACAACATCCATTTGGTTTGTACAACCTAAATGAAATGACACTTAAATTAAATTCTTTTTTTCATTTAGATGAAAAATTAACAAAGATTACATTTAATTTTTGCAGCATTAGTTATTGGCAGAATGTGTAAATAAAAACTACTTGCATGAAATTGAACAAAATTCTAGATTTGTTATTAACTCTCAGAATAAAGCTGGGATAATGCAGTGCAGTCAGATGATTATAATGAGAAAAGATTTCATTTTCATTCAAACGTTTTAGAAATGAAATCTGTAACTGATATATGTTGGAAAGAGTAATAGACCACTTTTCTAAACCTAAAGAAATCAATCTGTTTTTATCTCAAATTCTTAACGACACTTTATGGTATATGTAAAAAACTGAAATTAAAATACTCCATTTAGAATATTTATATTTTATTTAGTATTGAATGAAAATGTTATTAATAATATTAAATATACAAAATTAAGCTACGATAATCATTGCTAATCGACAATTTTAAAGCCTTAACACTAGAACTACCCAGAATTCGATATACCTATAAGCACCAATTTAATGTGTAAAAACATATAAACCATGGCAAAAATTGGTTTAATATCAGTACAGTATTACAGCACCATACATAACTATCAAAGTTAGGGCCCGGGTGGGTAGGTGTGAGAGTGCAGATGGCTGGTGGAGCGAGCTGGATGGCTCGGCCAACTTACGAATAATGCAAATTATGTGATAAATATCATCAATTACAGTCTATCCAATAGAATACTTTTAATATAGTTGAACAAATTTAAGTATTAGTGTCTTTAGTGCTAGTGTCTATCATCTACTCCAGTGAATAGGTCACATCTTCATCATTATCAGCACCGTCATCATTAACGTTTTCGCATTTCATGCAAATGTTGCGTCAATACACATGCAATATACACCACTTTCTTGCCAGCTTGATACATGACTGCTTGGTTTTATTTCTTTTGAATTGTAAAACCTGACATTTGTGATGCCTTCTCATTGACTTTATGTATCTTCATCCCTTTCGTAATCATTTACTTGCTTTTGTGAGCACGTTGCAATGTACTGATCACATAACGCTGTTGCAAGCCGCAGAAGAAAATCTCGACGATGAATCAGATGGTGTTGCCAGTTACCTTCATGAAGTTATTCCTGTTATGTCAAGGATGTTATACAATACCTGAAGGTCTAGATCAGAGGCGCCGCAACGGATTTCTGAGTAGGGGCAGGGGGAATTTTTTAAATTTACTTCATGACCTTTTTTTAATTCTTTTCTTACAAAATCAAGTTTCAGAGTGAAAATGTAGACATTTTTTAACACTTACTTCAATTGCTATACCTTATCCCGAATAGAGGGGGGGGGGGCAATATTTCCTGGATAGGGGGAGGGGGCAAAAATTCAACATTTTTGCCTGATTACATTTGTGATCGTTTTTTTAAACTTTTTGGCATGTTAATTTTAAAAACTTTTCTAGCCGGCAGCCCTGGTCTAGACAAAATGTGCCATCTGATCAATCACTTCTATACCAAATTTTTTATACCGTTATAAAAGCTGACCAAATTTCCAATATTTCGTCGGGTTGTGTTGGATACCAACAGTCTGATGTGGAGAGCTCAGCAACATCAGATTTCACGTCGCTTGAATTTATAAACTGTGAGAGTGTGGCAGTCATCTTTGAGCAGCATAGTGTAGACACGCTCCTTTGTTCAATCAACTGCAGCTACGAGTGGCTGTTTGCGTCTAACGCGACTGACTGTCCCACAGTTCTGGTATTTCCAGACTGAAGCGATTCCCTAAACCCTTGCAACTTAAAACAATTATCTGTGGTAACATTGCAATGCTTATTAGTATAGGATTCCATAAGCTATTTTCAAAACTAATAGAGAAAATAGCCTGTAATATGCTCTTTTATATATAGGGGTCAATTTGGTGCTTCTAGGATAAACAGGGGAAATCTCAAAAACTGTAAGCCCCTCAGATTTAAAACTTTGGCAGACTATGTACCTCCTAAAGATAGGAAAAGTCCTGGAATGACAAAGCTTGGGGTATAAGGGGGATGGAGCAGTGAGCGTTTAAAAACGAAAAAGGGTCAAATTGACCCCTACGGTAGTTCTAGTGTTAATGTAAAATCAAAGTAACTTTCAAATTGTGATAAATTTAAGTCATAATTTGAACAACTTACCCCTTTCACAATTGACACCACTATTTCTGTCAGTACAACTGCAGTAATACTGTCCCAGACCATCTATACATGTTCCACCATTCATGCAAGGATTTGATAAGCAATCATTTTTTTCTGGATCATGAAAAAAAACTCGTAAATTACGAAATTACCAAAACTAATAAATGTGAAAATATTCTGAAAATTTATACTTTACAAGCAGCAGGCATCTCGTGAAAACAGAAGACTAATAGTTTTAAAAAATATCTATTATTTAAACAAATCTGAATGACATTATATCATGATATGCCGGAAAAAAATCATGAATAATGAATGATGGTTTTGCAATAGTTTCAATTCAACATAGGACATGATGTTGAAAAAGAATCCGATAGATATTGCAAGATACAGAGAGTCCATATGTATAGTAGAACAGTTCAAAGTCAATTAAATAAACTATAATAATACAATGCCATCTTTATCAAGATACTATATACTGTATGAATTGCAGAAAGGTCAAGTCTTTACAAAAAATAACTTATTTAAAAAACATCAATCTTTTTTAAATTGTTTTTCAATTTTAGATATCATAGCTTATTTAATTCTTATTTGACTTTTTATTAAATAGAGTCACTCACCATTACACATAGCATCTGCCACATCTGGAGAAAGTCGGTATAACTGACTAAAACTCGGCACATTCAGGAAATTTCTAGCATACGGCTCACTCGCTAATGTATGCAGTTGTATGTAATTTCTTCCCACATTTAAACCTTGCCCGATTGTTACTAGTATCGTATATATTCCAGCTATATGCGCTTGAATTGCCATCGGAGCTGTCAAGTTGGCATCCACAGTTGGAACAAGATCGGTTAGTATGACTGCAATGTTGGGCACTGTGGGTCTATCTCCTCCTTTACCATTAAAAACATTCTGCATCATGTACTGAATTGCCAGCGCGATGTTTGTTTTGCCTCCAGGAAATGGTAGAGAGTCAGCGTAGAAGAGGTAGTCATCAATTATGGATACGTTGTTGAGATTTAGAAGCATCGATGGTTGATCATTGAAGTTCATTAGACTTACGCGCATGCGACCACTTTCAATATCCAACTGACGGATGCTGTCCTTAATGAAACTTGACACGTTTTTCTGTGTTTCCCAATGCATGCTACCCGAGGTGTCGATCATAAATAAGACATCAGCAGAATTTAGGCAAACTGAAAAGAGAAATTATTAATATTTAATTAGATGATGTGCAGAAATTGCTTATTAATTGAAATAACTTATTTTTCAATAAGTTTAATAATTGTTAAATAACAATTGAAGATAGAATTACATGCAGATATAAGTCATGATCTGTTTTCTTGTTGACATTACAGACAGTAACACATAATGAAGGTACACATAATGCACTTACATCGTTCACAATTGATGCCCATATAGCCAGCAGTACATTTACAAGTGTACATGTTGATACCATCAATGCATGTGGCACTATTCAAGCATGGATTGCTTAAACATTCATTTACATCTGTATATAAAACAGTAAAACAATATTGAATAAATCATTGCATTAAAATCTTGTAATTTGAAATTTGGGGATTTCAGTAAATTAAACTAAAAAATAATTAATAATTAATAACTAATTCTGCCTAAATTAGACCATAATCTTGTTAAATGATTATGACGAAAAACACATGACAATGGTAATAAACCATTGAGTCTTTAGACTATCAACAAAAATCGAATTATCTGCTGCTCTCTACATCAGCATATTGTGTGATATTATCATTGAACATTATATTTATGTGTATGTTATCAGTGAGCTAAGTATTTGTTTCTTATAGCATTGTTCAATGCAGAAACAAACGAAACAGATAAGCAAACAAACAGATTTATAAATAGTAGGCCTATATATACTTGTTATATCAATTTTGTGCTATATGTTTATATAGTGCAAATCATTAGATTATTACATAAAAGTAAAAATCTCAAATAAGATGCAGTATAACATACCGTTACATAGGCTGTTGAGAAGTAGTATCTCAATACCAGGCAGAGAATTGTAATCCGGTACAGTGAATATATTATTATCTGTAGGAAAGCTGGCGATTCCTTCGATTTCATCCAAGTCAATGCTAGCACCAACTCCAACGACCACTACATGTATGCCAGCTTTACGTACCTGCGTGAACAATGACACACCATTTAAAAACTAATTTTATTTTTAAATTGGAGACTCTTAGAATAAGTGCCCCATTTCAAATTTGCATCTAGTAAATAACCGAACCGAATCGAACCGGACCGAATATAAGCTTTAATTAAATTAAGATAATCACTAACAGTAAGATAAAGCACACAATCAATAGCAAAAATAAATTAAACAGTTTTTTTTATCAATAAGAGTATGCTGATATAGTTAGTTCACCTGCAGAGCATTTTGTAGCGTTTCTTCATGAATGTCTGATTTTCCATCAGTGAATACTATGAGGATATCAATTGCATCCGGTCTGTCGCCATTTTCCGGAGTAAACATTGTCTGCACAACAAGTCTTAATGCCTCGGCTGTGTTTGAAGTGCCTCCATCATAACGTATATTCATGGCATTAAGAACTGCCAGAGTAGTGTTGTAGTCGTTCAGGTTGAACTGAATCTAACAAAACAGGTGAATAAAGGCTGCATGTACTTGAAACTATATTAATATAGATAAAAGAAGACAATTTCACAAGTGATATTGAATATTAATATTTGATATTAAATATATGTCCAATAAAATATAACATGATTCTTGATAAACATTAGCGATCTCTCTTTTTATAATTTTTTAATAAATATACTTATTTTCACAAAGTACATTATTGTAACTATGTAAATTAATTAACATTTAAACTGGATCAACTCCATTAATTTTTGTTGTCTAGAAATCAAATATCAATTATATGATAATCAGCATAGTTAGGTTAATGTTTAAATATTCTCAGTCTACTCAAAGTTAATTTTATGCTCTATAAAGAAATCTCAAAGTCCAACCATTGCGCTGGTTGAAAATGTAACAACACCAATACGAGTTCCAGAGTCGACATCCATGTCTGTAGCCATCTGGCGAATAAATACTTGAGACTCAATGAATGCGTCTGGAGTAATGCTTCCAGATGAGTCCAGTGCGAACACAACATCAGCATAGTGCTTACATTCTGAAAAATGTGTTTAAAGACTATGAAAAATCAATAAAAATACAATATAATATAAAATTTAAAATGTATTTTACATAGAAGACATGGGCGCCTGCAGCATAGGTCAAGGGGGGGTCACGTTATCCCCCCCTGGAAATGTGTACATTTAAAAATTACTATATAGCCTCATAATCGATGTCTTTTCATCTCTGTTGTCTTTTAATATTTCAATTTTAGAACTGTTCAATGTTTCGGTCACGATATGACAGAAAAAAAGATACTGAATGAACACTGTTAAAAGTAACGTTATTAGTGAAGAGACAAGAAAAAAGTATGTCAGACTATCAGATACTCGTATATGATAGTAGGAACAATCGTTTTGTATTTTGTAGTTAGGTTAATGATCGTCTGTAATTTTACTTTGAAGAAATACAGAGTGCCCCAAAAAATAACCCCATGGCGAGACGCAATAAATATGCCTTTTTTTCTTTAAATTTTAGTCAGTTCCTATTTTAGTCAGTTCCTATTTTAGTCAGTTCCTATTTTAGTCAGTTCCTATTTTAGTCAGTTCCTATTTGTTAGTTTGATGTCATCAAACATCAACTTGCCTCCTCTATAGAGGAGGCAAGTTGACATCAAACTAACAAATTTCACACTGAGATGTCATTGCGTTCAAAATCTATAATGTTTCAATTAAGAACTTTCAATTTCTGTATTGCCAGTAAAATATTTATAATATCATGAAATTTTAGCAATATCTTTAATAAAAGAGATATGTAGTCCTTAAGTATTTGTCTAATATAAACCCACTGAAACTATCGGAACCATTGGGCAATCCACGAAAAATATTATGTGCTCTCTTCAATTAAACTGGTGCACAAGAGATCTATAATATTAATCGAATCAAAAGTTTGTGAACACAATTCGAATCTTGTTCCACAAAGAGACTGTAGCCGCATATCAGAACGTAATGAGGCCATTTTTAACCACTTTATCTACAGACACGATGCTAATTAATTGATTAATTTTAATTTTTCTCAGAAATTGAAATTTTCAATTTTTTGATAGAAAGTTCGCAACTTTTGAAATCATCGAGAATTAAAGGTAAAATTTAGCAGTTAGATGTCATATTTTCTCCTCCACAAACTAACAAAAATTAGACAGAAAATGTTAATTTTGACTTAGTTATCGCAAAGTCACTAAAAGGCAACTTTTATTTTAGTCTAACTCTGCAAGAAATACATGAACATGTAATATGCTGAGGGCCTATATCGTAACTCATAGGCGGACACTTCTGAGTGAATCCTTCGCGATGTTGTAAAAGTCTAATAATTAGTACTAATGAGTGTAATATTAAAACAATGTATTTATGTGAATTCTTTAGTTTTTAATCACATATTTATATACAATGCAACTAAGCCGTGACTAACCCCCCCCCCCCCACCCCTGGAAAAAATCCTGCGGGCGCCCATGACAGAAGGCAATAAAGATTTGTTTCAACAATGCATTTAGCACTAAATATTAAATTAATTATAATTAATAAGAATAACAATACATAAATATACTATAATTTATTAATTGTAGTTGAAAAATTAAAATAATTATTTTCATGCAGGTAGTGTTTGTGCATTATATTCCAAATTTAGATTTCAATTATCTAAAACATTCATATTTTATACTTCTACCAATGAAATATTGATAAGGTAACTGGAGTAGCTTACTAATAAATAAAATTTAATAGAAAATAGATAATATGAACAGAACTGCTGATAACAAATTTAATTTGGTAAGTTTAACCAGAAATTTTATGATATTGCAGATATCTTGATATTTAATCTACTGAAATTTTAGCATTTTTGTTATAAAAAATATATTCATTTTTCATAATGTGCAGAAAAAAAATATTCATTTTTCATAATGTGCTGAGAAATAATAACATTTGAAACAACTATCTACAATATAACATTTGTAGAGATTTGAGGGGGGCCTTACTTTGATTGCAAAACTGTCCAGTAAAGTTGCCCAGACACTGACAATAGAAACTATTCATCTCGTTTCTGCAGACGCCACCATTCTGACACGGATTGCTTGCGCAGTTGTTTTCAACTACAAAATATGAATTAGCTTAAATGCATTGCTTGAATTTTATGATTATTTATGATTTTTCATAAATTCAAACAATGCATTTTAATTAAATATCA
The DNA here is from genome assembly GCA_034700105.1 of Oconnorella tubifera. NCBI lineage: Eukaryota > Metazoa > Annelida > Clitellata > Enchytraeida > Enchytraeidae > Oconnorella > Oconnorella tubifera. The sequence goes on from JAQIXG010001270.1 coordinate 22,321, forward strand.
TAATAATTATTATTCTAATATAGTATTACAAATTTATATATGTATTCAAGTTAAGAAAACCAAAACTTGAATGTAAAAGTTTAAAAGTGTAATGACTCTTGGTTCTGAATTAAAAAATTATGATTATCTATACCATAATGTTCTTGATCAAAATATTCATAAAACAATGCCCAAGAATATGTGCCTTACCTGTGCACATCAGTTGAAGTAACGTTTCAGTGAGAACGAACAAAGTTGAATAATCGAGTGCATATAGTGTGTTTCTATCTTTTGGAAATGTTGACATTGTCTCTAAATTATTGTGATCAACATACGCGCCTACTCCAACAGCGAGAATATCAATGCCGCTCCCTCGTGTGATTCTAGCCTGAACAAAAGGATCAGTATTGAAAGAAAGTTCATTGGTAATAAGAATCAACATATCAATAGTTTATAAAATCAGTTTATAGTCATCGATCTAACAATGTGAAAATTATCTTCAAATTTTACAATTTAATAAATCAATATCGCTGGCTATTTTAAAAGCGGTCAATGTTTCGTTTTAGTAGTTTATCTAATTGATCAAAAATTGACTTCAAGAATTGTTTCCCCAGAAATGATCTTTGAATTAGCCACGTGAAGTAAGTTAAATTAAGTTTTTGATTCAATTGTATTCAACTGTTATTATTTGACATGTAAATAATTAGACTAACTTCCGTGGCTGCTGCATTTGGATCATCAGCTGCACCGTCTGACATGATAACCAACACATGCTGCACTGAGTCACGTGATCCATTCTGTGTTGTAAACATAGATTCACGAACAAATCTGAAAATATTAAAACGTTTTATCAAACTTAAAAACAACGGTTTAAACAGTTACTATATTTTTTAACAGTTACTATATTTTTTAACAGTTACTATATTTTTTAACAGTTACTATATTTTTTA
>JAQIXG010001271.1:0-23246 GCA_034700105.1 Oconnorella tubifera
AAAATACTTCCCCTCCCTTATAAGTGCAGTCCCCCAACGACTAACCGCCCCCCCCCCCCACTAACCCGGATTCCGGGTGGATGGGTCCCGGAACTTAATTGACCTTGATAATCTATACTTACTCACCTTTGCGTTAAAGTTTTTGTAATTGATATTAGAAGTAGAAGATCGACTCATGACTGAAGGTAGTTTGTCCTGATCAACCTTCCTCATGACAAAGTCGCAAGTTTTATTTGCTGACACGACCGTGGGGCGCATGTAACCGGGAAGGGGCCTACTATGGAGCCCCTCGGGCATTATTGACACGCTTCCTTTTCAAGAATAATTTTCCTGAATAACGAATTAGTTGGTGAATTCACGATCGTATTAGGCTTGAAGATAATTCAACGACAAGGATTTCACCTTGTCACTCCTGATAAAATTTGACTACAGATTCTACGGAATTTAATAATAAAATAAACATGTATACCTACTTCGTCTGCAGATAGACAATACAATTCATAAGTTAACAATTTAATAAAACTGATTTGGTTAAAACTTATTCGAAATGCCTAATAATTGTTCCCTGTGTTTCATTTCGAAATGATATACCTCTTTAGGCTTTTCTAACTTATATTAATCCTATTACAGAGGCGTTATTCATAATATGAATATAGTATATTTCTTTAAAATTTAAGATCAGTTGATTGATCTATTTGTTTACAATTACCAGAAAGGTAGCGATAATCCTTAAAGATAATTAAATATTTAATATTACTGGCTAAAACGGCCTATGTGCTACTTGCTAAATGATATATATTATTCGCACATTGGAATTGTCTATTCTAATCCTCTCTTTGCTATTTAACATTCTGTTCGCAATAAAACTCAAGTTAAATTATAAAACCAATTTAATTTACGATCACGCTCTTATTAACATATAGGCCTATATATTGAAGAGTGTGCTATTATCAAATTATACTAAAAGGCTATAGGCTAATAATTAAGCTTACATAAATTTGTATATAGTTTTTATTCAAGTCAATGCTTTTGATGTTTTCATATGCATATGCTAAAAATAAACAATGGGAAAAAAATTAGCAAACTAAAACATGATCAAAGTCAATATGAGTGAAAATTTAAATTAAATGTTTGGGATACTTTAGTCTGCACCAAAACTACATGTTCTCTCTTTATAGATCAAAAAACTACTATAACAGTGAACTCATGCTTAATATGCCGGGTAACCATTGCCAAGCAAAACTAATTTGTTTTCAAAATAGAAACACTTCATAGCAACAGCTTCATTAGAAACAGAATTTAAATTTAAATTTAATTATTTTTTAATAAAATTAAAATATTAAAATTTAAAATAAATAAATTAGGCAAAAAATCTAAATTAGGCAATGAAGGGAATGCGCCTGATAGAGCCTACTTATTTATATAATCTATTAAACCAGGAAACTACTTATCCTTGTCTAAGCGATCCTACCTATCTCCTCATGTTAGGTAATTAATTAATTAATTAATTTATTTATTTAGTAATTTATTTGTAATCAGTCTGATTTGATTCTATTTCTGGTTAAATAATATTTGAATAGAAGCAATTTGTTACTTTCGTTTCATGTTTCAGTTATATAAATTAAACTAATAAATTGTGTTCAAACTTTATATTAACTTTTGTATTGGTTTTTATATGGTCAAATTGCATTGCTATAATTTGTTAATAAAATTGACATTATAGAATAAACGTTTAATATAAGATGTACATATTTAACTATCGTAAGCAATAAGCAATATTAAAACTTTAATAAGTTTATTAATGTTGTCTATTAGATGTGAGAGAGAGGGAAGATTATAATGAAAGTCATTTAATAACTGCAAAGTTTGTACCGCAGGTGTCGAATATTTTATTTATTCTCACAAATAATATTAATTATTAATTAATAATGATAGTAGTTATTTAGTTATTAATATGCTTTTTGCAATCAGGACGTTAATCATTTTGGTAAATACAGTTTGCATCAAACAGAGCATGTACATTATAAATGTAAATCATACAATTGAATGTACAATACATTTCAATTAAGCTTGCAGGCATATGGCTATTCAACATTGATAATATTTCTGTAACTTGTTGCATCCTGTAGTCTTATATTTAATTCAACATCTGTATCTCTCTTACTAATGTATAAATTTGTAGTCACTCTTTTATGTTACTCATTATTAGTTGAAATAATAAGTAATATATTTTGCTGCTCTCATCTAGCGTTTGAATATTTACTAAACAATAATTTTATATTATATAGAATGATGATAATGAAAATGATAATGTTATATGATGTAGAATGATAATGATGATGATGTTATATGATATATTATGATGATGATGATGATGATGATGACGATGACGATGACGACGACGACGACGACGACGATGATGATGATGATGATGATGTTATATGCTGTAGAATGATGTTAATGATGATGTTATATGCTGTAGAATGATGATAATGATGGTATTTTATGCTGTAGAATGATGACGATAATGATGATGTTATATGATGTAGAATGATGAAGATGATGACTTTATACTTCCCTATGACTCAGACCTTGAATGCAAGACTCATATTGTTATCTATGACAGCGCCACTGACTCTATAGATGATGATAATGATGATAGTAAGTGATGACATCATTTCTATTTTTAGCTTTTTATTTTGTTAGTAAAAGAAGTGTAATGGAGATTTTGTATAATAAATGCTATGAGGATTAGAGTAATGTGCAAACGCGTCTTGTTAAAGGTGCAACACGTAAGTAATTGATTTAATAATGATACTAATAGTGAAGATTTAAAAAAATTGCGCATTGCTCTACTATGCAAAATAATTTTTATTCCATTTTATTCACCAAGTGGCACTATTGTTTGAAATATTTATTAATTTTATGTACCAGATGGAGCTATTATTTGAAATATTTATTTATTGACTAGGTGGAGTCATTGTTTGAAATATTTTAAATTTACATTTTATTCACCAGGTCGAGCCATTGTTTGTGCCAGAAAAGTTTGGCAGATGGGAAGTAGAAATGTTGTGGAAATATTACGAGGTACCCCCCCATGATTTTTATTATTTTTAATTTTTTACTTGCTTGTAACTTCTAAATTCTAAATTTAAATTTCTCACAGTTGTTTTCTCAAAACAGTCATATTTATTTCTAGTTTTTAAATTTGTATGACAACAATTATATGGTGATTCCGATGTAATTTGCTAAAACTTCTGCTACACAAGAGAGTGATTATTTTGTGCTGATGTGACATTAAACAACAAGCAAAGAAGCAATTGATGTAATACGTATATTTAGTATTTAGTGATTCAGTAATAAATACAGTATTTTTAACAAATATAATAGATTTATCAGTTATTTAATTGAATAGAATATTCAAATGAATTATATTTCTAGGAGGATACGAGATGTTTTCAGCGCTTTACCCTTTTCTTAGAACTCAGAAGATTATCTACATGCCTCGAGTAAGCTTATATTTATTATCTTTCTAGTTAGGGTTAGAATTAGGGGTAGGTTATGCATTCCTGTCATGTTTAACGGGCTACAACAAGGACAATATATAGAAATAAAGTATAATATATAAAAAATATCATTTATTTTTAACAGCATAAGAAAGAAGAATGTAAATTTTTTTTTTTTTCTAAAAAGGAGCTAGACGCCATTTCTGTTTATCCGATAGAAATCATACCCGGGCAACTGTATCTAGGCAACCGTTACCAAGGCAACTGCGCGTACATGCAAAAAGATCTAAAAATAAGAGCGCACGTCAGTTGCAGCATGGAGACGCCATCTTTGTTAGTCATTCATTTTATTCTCAATCAATTAATCAATCAATTGATCAGTAATTGAATTATTGTATCAATTAATCAATCAATTACTCTACCAATTTATCAATCGATCATTTAATTGTATAATCAATCAATTAATATATGATGACTTCTTATTAAACTCTATGATTTTTAAATAAGAAACTATTTTTAACGTTTGTTAAAAAATGTATTTTATTAAATGGAAGTTGATTTATTATTTCGCAGTTATCAGACGGAGGGGAAAGATCTTCTTCAAGTGCTTGTCAAAGATAGCGTCAGTACCGATCTAACGCCGTATTTCACTAAAGCTTGCAAATTTATCGGTAGAATATTATCTAAACTATTTAATGAATCAAATTATTAAAGTAATGAATAAAACAATTTAAATAATTATTTATGTAAATTTCAGTAACTATTTCAGTAATGAAGGAAACTATGTCAGTAATTATTTATGTACTGAAATTTGTTTACATGTTTATATAAACACATGTTTGTGTAAATAAATAAATAGCTTATAATTAGATAAATAATAAAGAAATAATGCTAATTCATTTATTACTTTTGCTGCTTCACGCACGATTCCCAACATTGACATCATCTTTGGCCTTATCATGTGATGATAATGATGACGACTGATGATGATTATGATGATATGTATATGAACATGTATATTCCCCGCAAGGGGGGTGTAGGGTTTAAAAATCTTGCATAACCACGGGGGGGGTTATATGGGTGAAATTATGACACTTGAATCACTGGTTGTAATTTTTGTGCTGATGTGACATTAAGCCAGAAGTAAATGAATGATATAAATAGAATAGAATTAACAGAATAGAATAATAGTTGTTTCTCTTGTTGTAGAAAGTCATATAGAGTCTGGTAGAACTGTTTTGGTTTTCTCAGATCTTGGTATTAGTAGAAGTGTAGCGGTTGTGTTAGCATACATCATGTATAGTAGTGATACTACACTAGAGGTATTATAACTGACATCATTATCATCATTATCATCATTATTATCATTATCATCATTATCATCATTATTATTATTATCATTATCATCATCACCATAGTCATTGTAATTTTTGTCATTGTTTCTATAAAACCGGCATATAACAAGTTACAACATGAGAAATAACGAAATTTTATCTCGCATTGTATCGTATTGAATAATTATTATAATTCAAATTTAAGTAACAAGTGTAAATGGTTTCAACAAAATAACACACACAGCACAATGCCATATCAATTGTGACAATGATTTTCAGCACAATAACAACTTCTATATAAAAAATCTTGCATATTATTGTATTTGAAAGAACACTTTTGATTGGTTGATTGATTGTCCAATGACAGGCTGCGTATAAAGAAGTGCGTGTGTGTAAATCAATGTCCTGCCCTAATCAAGCTTTTCTCCTACAACTCTCTGTCTGGGCCGAGAGTAGTTGTAATGCATTCGCCAATCGGCTGCAGTGTTCACAAGAGCAGATTGAAACAGACAAAAAAGAAAGTCTGTCTATTGTAAAGTCCGTGGTAGATCCTATGAGTCTCTTTGATCATGATGATGATGATGATAAAGATAAAGATGATAAAGATTATGATGAAGAAGCGGTTTATGCAAATGAAGATGACTCGAATGAGTTTAGAGAGTTTGAGAGAGAGGAAAGTTTGAATGAAAGAGGAGAGAAAGATAAAGAGATAGAGAGAGAGATAGAGAGAGAGAAAGAGAGGGACATAGAGAGGGTAGAAGAAGAGGACGGAGAGACAGAGGTAGAGAGAAAGTTGACTAGTTGGCATCAAAGGGCGTCCTTGCATGAGAAGTCTCCAGAAAATGATGAAGATGATGAGGAAGATGATGATAAAGCAGAAAATGATGATGAAGAAGAAGAGGAAGTTAATGTTAAAAAAGAGAATGATAATGAAGAAATAAAGAATGCTGATGTCAGAGGTGATGATAATGATGATGATAAAGTTGAAATTAATGATAAACAAACTGAAGAGAATGAAGATGATAATGATGATGATTAAGAAAATAAAGAAAAAGCCATACAGTATTTAGTTGCGGTATTTAGTGATATTTTTAAAACTTAATTCTTTCTCAATATGCAATATTTATATGACTTCATTTTGTACAGTTTGTGAACATTTTTTTATAATTTATACTTTAACCTGCCTTAGCTTTTATTTTTTCATTTCTAAATGATTTGCATGCATTTAGGGTAGATGTTTCTAATCTAATGTCTCCATATTCTGCTACAAAAAACGTGACGACCTGTTTTTGTCATAAATTTACAGATTCTGTCGCGTAATAATATTTTTGCAAAATTGTATGATAAGCATTTGTAGTCAATCTCTCTGTGTTAGTCAATTCAGTTAATTTGCAGGTTGTTGTCAATTTGAAAGAAGTTATTTAATTTTATGTTAGAATTAAATTCTTATGAAGTATTAATTGATCTGTTAATGTATTATTTTAAATTATTCCGTGTTTTTGATTTGTACGTTTTAAATTAAATAACGCTTATGGGCCTGTAGTATCTAATTAAATTGATCTTCAGTTTTTTGTATCATCTTTTTAATGAAATTTTGAATAGTACAGTTAATGTTAATGCCCCTCCCCCCCCCCCCCCGTCTTGAATAAGAAATTGAGCCCATGTATAGCACTACAGATATGAATCACTGTAAACAAGACGTCTCTTCCATTTTCTACGTTCCCCCCTCTCCCTTCAACCCAAAAAAATTATTTTTGCATTAATTGATTAAGTACTTTAATTAGATAAAATTCATTAAGCCTAAATGAATTTAATTAATTTCAAAATATATATGGCTTTTATGGTTTTTACCGGTTTTTAAAAAAGGTAACAGGCTTAACTGAAAATATATATTATATATGAAAATTGATATTAATTATATCAAGTAAGACTTTTCCAATAATACCATTATTGAAGTCGTAGTGGTAGTGGCACCTACGCGGCACCGAATCTTTGATTCGAAGTAATTAGCATATTGGCACCATTTGACCTAGTTTAGTGCCACGATGACCTAATTACAGGTGCGCCTGGCTGTTTTGTTGTCTGTTGCTAGTGACTTGTATCCAATCACAACAATATTCAATAGTAACACGCTAATCTTTCACAAACTCGATTTATTTTCATTTTTAAGCGAAAAAGTTGATTAAAAGAAGTAATTTTAGACGTCAATTTTGAAATTAATCTTTAGTTCTAACATATAATTACGGATCAGATATATTAATTAATAGATAACTTCTATAATTAATTATAAAGTGCACACTAATTAGGCCTACTCAAGGATAAATTGTTAAATTTATATATAATTGAGTTAATTAATTGTTAACTTATACTCTAAGCGATTAATTAACTTGTTAGTCAATTAATTACTTAGTAATCAGTTAATTTATTAATCGTCTAACTAATTAATGGATAAATGTACTAAGTAATTAATGTATTAATCAAGTAACTTATTAATCGATTAATTTAACAAGTAATTGATTACTCTTGAATAGGAGACATTAATTTGACTTTATTACGATCAGCAATTTATCCAAGTATACTTCACTACATGCAATGACTTCCTACGGATACACAAGGGATGTCCCAGAATCCCTTCTCCCCCCTATCCCCTCCCCTCACCCTCACCCCCATCACCCTTCCTCAGTCTCTCCCTCGTACTCCCCCTACCCTCCCGCTCCCGTTACTTCGTGGGATCTACCTCCACGCCGCCCTGCATCAGGGGCCTGTCCCCTTGATCCTACCGCCCCTACTTGGGACTCCAGGCGAATAGGGAGCCCTTTGGACGGCCCCCTGAGACATGATGAATATTTAGGGCGCATGGGGACCCCGCCTTATACTCGAGAGGCTGTTCATTCCCCACATAGACCCCCCTCACCTAATACAGTAGCTAGAAGACAGATGTTGGAGGTTAAAACATATTCATTATATTTAACCACAATCCTAATCTTAATAATTCTAGTATTTTTTAGTTCATCTACATCTTAGGGAATTCTTAATTCACTAAAAGTCTATGTGTATGAAAAATCGATATGCAAATTATTATAACTACTAGAATTATTTTGCTGTAACTTAACTGGTTTTAGTTTCTGTAATGAATTTTTGTTTTAATTTTCATTAACGGAAATATCACTGTTTGTAATTTATGTTTTTAAAGTCATAACTCTAAGCGTTTAATTACCTAGACTTTGTCCTAATCTTTGCCTTTATCCTTGCCTTTGTCTTTGTCTTGACTTTGTCTTTGTCTTTAAGATTCAGGATCAACTGCGTATGTACAAAGAAGAGCTGGCAAAGAAAGACAAACTTATCGGACATCTTACTAAGTAGCAACAACTTATAAAATCTTTCTATTCAAAAGAAGAATAATAGAATTTAATTAAATTAATTTTAACTGATAAATTATAATAAATTTAGAGTTAATATGTAGCTTTAGATTTAACCTGTAATAAGTTGAACAATAATAGTTTAGATTAATAACATCTAAGATCTGAATGTTAAACTGATTATCATACTAAAAGGTGCAACAAAGATGATACACTTTAAGAGAGACATAGACTCGAATCCGAGACAACAAGGCTACAAGTCAAAGAGCGTATCTGTTGGCTATTATAATTTTGTATCTTTCTTTTTAGCTTAGACACACCTAGACAGAAATCACAAGAGAAAACTAAGGTAATTAATTCATATTTAATTCTATCTAAATTTATAATTTAAGTTTAGAATTTAGTTTATAATAAATTATAAACTTATCTTAAATTATAAATTCATTTGGTATGGATTAAATTTAAATGAGATGGATAAGACGTAATGAAATGCAATTGTCAAAATTTTCATATTTGTGTAATTTTTCTGTCCGTAGATTGAAGAAGAAGTCCATCATGACAAATCAATTAATTCAAATGTAAATCAAAATGAAACGACTGCTCTTCAAAATAAAATAGATCAACTCCAAGCTGAGGTAATATTTGTTAAATTGTGAATATATTATCGCATTTTATTAGTCCTATAATTAAATAACAAAGTAATACATATTTTTATGTTAACATATTGATTTCCTAGCTGAATGGTTATAAACCATCACTCGGAATATATCATTTTAAGATTTTATTCCCGAAAACTATATATCTATATTTAAGATGTTATTTAGTCTAAAACTATTTATTTTTAAATTTAGAATCTAGTGTTTTAATATTATAGTTACAGTAGCTTTGATATATCATTTTTAAGATTTAATATTTTCTAAAAATATTCAGTTTTAAATTTGCGTGTAATTTTTAGTTACATGATATTCGCGCTCAACTCGAAACAAAAGACAAAAAAATGCGAGATCTAACCGACCAGTGTGACAAGGCTAAGGAGGCGGAGTCACGTGAGACGGCTCTCGTCCAATCACTACGCAGCAAACTAATCGCTTTTGAGGGCGAGGGAGAGAACGAGGTTACCGTGGCGACGCTTCGAAAAGAAAATGGCGACGCTCAGAAAAGGATTCATGATTTAGAAAATAGACTGAGGTGTGAATATAAGTTTTAAGTTTTTAATTTATTTCATTTATGTAATGAAATATAAATATTTGTAATTTTATCTATACATATGTACAGATTCTGTACATATGTACAGATTTTATACATATGTACAGATTCTATACAGATGCACAAATTCTATACATATAAAAACAGATTCTATACATATGTACAGATTCTATACATATGTACAGACTCTATACATATATACAAATTCTAGACACATGCACATATTGTATGCATAGGTACAGATTGTACATGCATATGTATGTACAGATTTTGCACACATGTACAGATTCTAGACATATATATATATTTTATAGATATATGAATCTAAGATCAAATAGTTTTTAAGTTAAGCAGGCATGGTAGAAATCACTATAAGTCTATTTACTATTATTTTGTTTTTTTATTTTTCTATTTTTTAGATCATTTGGTGACGAGAGAGAATCAGTGGAGAGACAGAGACAGAGATTAGATCAACAATTAACCGATCTCACCCAACAACTTCACTCTCTGGGCATTGACAGTTCTACTACACCGGGTTATGCTATGGAATCGGTAGTGGGATTTGTGAAAATATAAATTTATCTTTATTTTAAAATTGTTTCAATTTTACGCTGAGTTTATTGGTTTAGTGATTAGTGTGCATGTATTTATTACTATTAGGGTTAGGATTAGGGTTAGGTCAATGTCATTGTAGACCAAATGTAGTAATAGTTTAATGGACTAAATGTCATAGTAAACCAAATGTTTGTAGACCAAATGTCTGTAGACCAAATATCTCTAGACAAAGAGACTGTAGACGAATTATAGCAAAATAATGAATTTGTAATAAATTTATTAAACAGCTAATTAATTGATTAAAGTAACTAATTAATTTATTAAAGAAACAACTAATTAATTTATTAAACAACTAATTAATTTCCATTCAGATTCGTAATGTAATGAATGAGAACTTGCAGTTAAAAGCGACGAGAGAGACAATGAGGGACCAACTAGAGACAGTTGAGACTGAACTGAGAGCAGCGAGAGAGACAATCATGAGACAAGGGACTGATATGGAGAGAGAGAGAAAAGAAGCAGCCAAACATATACTAGATGTAGAAGCCGTTAGATTGGTAATTGTAATAATATGTTACTAGAATTAAAGTAACATATTATTATGTTACTAGAATTAAAATATTACTAGAATTAAATGTCTTGCTGCACCCTTTTACACAACTTTTAAGTTGACTTTATTACATTTTTTCCTAGTGTTCAATATAGATTATTTACTTTATTGATAATTTAATATTAATTTTATTATTCACAAAAATCGTAATAATTTATTTACTGACTAATTTAGGACAAGGACAAATCCATCGGCAGACAACGAGAAATCGAACAAGAATACGAGTCACTCAAGGACCGTCTTGAGCAAGGTCAGAGATCATGGACATTGACCCGACGTGACCTTGAGGAGGCCCAGAGAAGAATCAAAGCTTTGGAACAAGATCTGGAATCAGCGGAACATCAGCACAGATCATCGCAGCCCGATCATCATAATCACGCAGCCCATTACGAAGCCTTCAAGGAAGCCCTGGCGAGGCTGCTTAGTGATGACATCACCCATGTGAGGCCCCATGAGGAGCAGATAGGACAGAGAATCGAGGCCCTGATTAGGGCCCTCAAGGACAAGAATGCGGTAGGTGAATTATGTGTGATTTAATGTTAAAAGTGTCTATCGAAAAATTGGTGGTATAATATGAAACGTGTGCTTTAATGTGAAATATATTTTATAGTGTGAAATCTGTTTAAATGTGAAGTCGTTGATTTCTGTAATAATCAAATTGCCACTTGGGTGTTGCTGTTCGACTGACTAATCCATTAAAGGATGATTTAATTAATTGATTTACTATATTTGACTACTGACTATCTGATTGACCGATTGATTATTGACTGATTCAAGTAACATTCAGTGTTTTTGTAGTTATATCGTATAAACCTTACTATTCATAAACTTCCTACTTACTTACTTTACAGCGTGTAGGTATGCTGGAGCAGCAAGTGACTGACTTAACGCATCAACTGCACCATGCTGAGAGTCATGCAGCTGACAGAAGACATCATAACTCTACTCATGACCACCATGACTCTAGACATGACCATCATGACTCTAGACATGATTCTAGACATGACTATCATGACTCTAGACATCGTGGTTTAGATCAACGCAGTACAAAGAGTTTAGAGGAAAGTTTGCGACACGTAGAGGATGAGTTGGCTGCTGGGGAACTGATGAGAGAGGAACTCAAGGCTGATAAAGAGAAGGTAACAAGATTCCTTGCCCCTTATATATCATGCATTTAATTACTGTTGAGAACAGGCTGTCTATAAGAATTGGCTGTCTGTAAGAATAGGCTGTCTGTAAGAATAGGCTGTCTGTAAGAATAGGCTGTGGCCTAAAGAATAGGATGTAGCCCAAAGAATGTGTTGTAGCCCAAAGAAAAGGCTCTAGCCCAAAGAATGGGCTATAGCATAAAGAATAGGCTTTAGCCCAAGGAATAGGCTGTAGCTCAAAGTAATTTGAAATCTAGTTTTTGCATTCCAATCATTTTCACTGATTTCAGATTTAATTACTTTGAATTATTTCTTTTCACATACTTTCTTATCTTTATGAAGTATCATTATTATCCGCTATCTTTATTATCTATTCACTCTCTTTATCTATCTACTATCTATCCAGTATCTACACTTTCTTGAGAGGATCAGTCGTCGCCTTGCCATGGACCCTATGACAGCTGACATGGGGCTCGATGGCGCGACGGATGCCATCTTGGCGCGGGTTGATCAAGTGATGAACAATGAAGCAGCGTCACTGCAAGCGCATAAGACGCAGATCTATCATCTGCAGAGAAAACTTAAGTCTATGAGGGAACAGTTAGACAGCAAGGTTAGGGTTAGGGTTATAGACAGCAAGGTTAGGGTTAGGGTTTAGGGTTAGAGAAAATTTAAGTCTATGAGGGAACAACTAGACAAGGTTAGGGTTAAGGGTTATGGTTAGGAGTAGAGTTTATTGTTACGGCTTAGAGCTAGGATTAGGGGTTAGTAGTAGATAATGTGATAAACACAAATATATTATTAAACAAGCTTTGTACATTTGTTCAATCAATTTGATCTTCAGTGACAGTGGGGTTAAGTTTACGGCTATTGTTAAGGTTAGAACTAGGATTCGAGTAAGGATTAGGCTTAGAGTTATGGTTAGAATTAGAGTTAGAGTTAGGGTTAGAATTAGGGTTAGGGTTAGAGTTAAGGTTAGGATTAGAATAGACCAAATATTGGCAGACATACAGGGTGCACCAAAAAATAATAATTCCCAAGCGACTTTGCGATAAGTAAGCCAAAAATAAATATTTTTTCTCAAAATTTTGTCATTTTGTAGAGGATGAAATTTGACATCTAACTACCAAATTTCACATTGATATCTCAATTCGTTCAAAGGTTATGAACTTTCTACGAAAAAAAACTTATAATTTCAATTTAACCAAGCTTTATAGCAGAGCATTTCGCAATGTTATGATTTTTTGTTAAATAATTTGCTGATTTTTTTTTAATAAAACGGGTCATTTTTGAGCCTACAATCTCATTTTTGCTGCCGATACGGATGTGTTTATGAAAATTTGTGTCAAATCAGTGCAAACCTCTTGCTCACCAGTTTTCATTTGTCATTACTTTTAACAATGATGTAGGCTCATAATATTTTGCAGGGATTGCCTCATGTTCCTGATAGACCCACTGGTTAATATTGAACAAATATTTCAGGAGTATTTATCTCGTCTAATGAGACAATTGCTGAAGTTTTACAGTCTCAAAAATACTGGCTTGGTTAAATTGAAATTTGAAATTTTTTTGTAGGAAGTTCATAACTTTTGAACCAAAATTCAAATTTCCTCCTCTACAAACTGACAAAAGTTGGAGAAAAAAATTTTTTTTTGACCCTGTAGTGTCATATAAAACGATTTATAGCCGATTAATTGTGGAACCTTTTATAATCACAATGTATTGACTAATTTAATTCTATGAATTTTACAGAATATACTTATTCTGTGAATTATTTCTGGGTATTTCTTTTACATCAGGACCTACACATGGACCTACTGCGTAAGAAAGTGACGTCACTGGAAGAACGACTGATTGGAAAAACTGACTTAGAACGAGAGAAAGAGGGAGAGACAATGAAGAATAAAAAACTGATAAAACTAGTGGAGAAATATAAGTGTGAACTGAATGAGGCGCATATAGAGATACGAGATCTGAAAGCAAGAGTCTTGCTTGTCAGTGAAATGCAGGTAGGCTTGTATATCGTATTTGTGTATATTTGTGTATATATGTATATATTTGTACATACTTGCAATTGTTTGTATTTATTTTTATATATTGGTACATTTGTATTTGCACATATTTCTATATATCATGTAATTTTGTATTTCTGTATTTAAATTTGTATCTATATTTCTACATGTTCTGATGTGACGTTAAGCGATAAATGAACAAATTATCCGACTGCTAAATATCTTGATAAATTTTCTCTCAACTATTTTTTCAGACGAGAGCATTGGAGAAAGATCGAGAGATAGAAATGTTGGAAGGGAAAGTTAGAGAACTGGAACAAGTGAGAATGAAACAAGCAAATAAGCTTGCAGACCTGGAGGGGGAATACCAGAACAGTGCACAGGTTAGACTCTCCCTCTCTTCGTACTTCCCTCCCAATCTCTTTTCCATCCCTCTCTTCCTCCCTCTCTTCCTCCCTCTCTTTCTCCTTTCCTCTCTCCCTACGTCCCTTCTCTTTTTAACCAGAATCTTAGATAAAATTAGTTTCTTATAGTATATAAATATATAGAATCTGTACATATGTATAGAATCTTTATGTATGTATAGAATCTGTACATATGTATAGAATCTTTATGTATGTATAGAATCTGTACATATGTATAGAATCTGTATGTATGTATAGAATCTGTACGTATGTATAGAATCTGTACATATGTATAGAATCTGTATGTATGTATAGAATCTGTACGTATGTATAAAATCTGTATGTATGTATAGAATCTGTACATATGTATAGAATCTGTATGTATGTATAGAATCTGTACATATGTATAGAATCTGTATGTATGTATAGAATCTGTACATTAAGTTTTTTAAGTTTTTGTGACATTTTTTGTTTATTTCATCTTTTAAATGTAATTTTTATTCTATCCACCAGGAGTTAATAAAAAGAAAAGACATGACGTCAAATACAATACAGGCTCTAACGAGTGAACTACGGACGACTAAGATTGCATTTGATGACATCATCAAACGTGAACGACAGGTACTTTGTGTACTTAATACAATTTAGTACTGAGAATTTTAATGTACTGTGACATTTCCTAATTATTGATGTTGTTTTTGTGATGAGTACTTTTTTAAATACTAATGAAATATGTTTTAAATAGATATGGTTATCTCATTGTGCTTGCATTTGATAAAAAGATACGAAAAATTGAATGAAAACTAATTGCAAATACGGCCTGATTATTGTTATAAGAAATAATATATTTGGTCTAAATTATACAATGGTCTAAATAAACCTATTTGTGCTGATGTACCTTAAACTGCTTGTTTTACAGCTCCTAGATCTCCGTCAAGTCGTAGCCCGCATGCTTGGTCTACACATTGACTCGCTGGCCGTACCTGACTATGAAATAGTAACCCGCCTTGAGAAGCTAGTGTTAGCCAACCAAGCCAACGCAGCCACGGCATTTGCTCTCGATTCTGTCATAGCTGACATGGGGGAGGAGTTTAGGGCGGGGTACGAAGGGGCATCTACCCGGGGGCGGTCTAACACGCGGGCCATTTCGCCTGTCAGGGGGTCACCGCATAGGGGGGCTAAAATGGATGCAAGGGTCTATTAGAATTTTGAATCACGAAGATGAAACTTTGTGGTTGAATTCATAGAAATATATTTTATAAATAAAAGTGATAGTTTTTGTTGTTAGAGACTTTTAGTGAAATGATTTTTTTAATTTACAAGCATAAACCACATTGGAGAGAGCTATATATTTCTACTGAAATGAGTACTTAAAGAAAAATGCATTGTTATAAAAAGGTGTGCGAATAACGCTATAATTGGAGATTACATTTTTTAACTGGTTTAATGAAATATTTTGATTTATATTCGCGATTATTAACTAACACCCTAACCCCGACTGATTTAATAATATAATAATAAATAATAATTATTAATATGATATTATAATAACGCTGTTTATATAAATATCTTTTTTAGAGGCCAAGTGTTTTTAGATACAAATTCATTTTAAATATAGTAGTACAGTGTGTACTACTATATTTAAAATAGTAGTACACACTTCGTCTGAGCTTCGATTTTCTAATTATCCTGATGTACCCTTCTCTCAAGCCTCTAGCAAGCAGTGTAATAAATATTATACAATACTAATGCAATATCGCATAAAATTTCAGTAAATTATTTGAACTAAGATGTATCTTTATAAACAAATCTTATATTTTTTAAGAGCTGACAGTCTAGTTGTTATATTTATAATTTGAATTTTAAACTTTTATAATAGTAATTCAATTTTAAATAAAAACTTCAAAACAATTCAACAAATTTTTACGACATTTATATTACATAAAACAAGTCAGCGTAATTACATTATTTCCAGATAAATTATAACGATAATAATATCTCGGATAAAATGAATCATTAGATGATAATAATTATAATTAAAACTGTAAAATTTTAAAAGAACAGTCAACGATAGTAAATTCATGAAAAAGCTGTATATTATTGGAAAGAAAAAAGAATTTTGTGTTGATTTTGCTTTTCAACGAGCAAATCAACACAAAATAAATACCGCTTATTAAATGTTTAATTCAAAATATGGCTAGGAAGAGGTTAGGATAAGTTATAGATTGGTTAAGGGTTAGGATAAGAGTTATGGATTGGTTATGGGTTAGAATAAATGTTATAGATAGGTTAAGGGTTAGGATTGCATAAATTTGCCATCAAATATACGGAAATATATAAAAACAAAATATTTAGATTAAAAAATGCATGAGCACAATGTCATCAGCCAATCATTTGCGCGATGCTCAAAATCAACACTTTAATTTATTTGGTTCCAAGACCTTTTACTCAGAATTATTCTTGGCATACCTTAACCCTATTCCTAACCCTAGTCTAAATAGACAAACTTACATTATACGAAATATCGTATATAAATATAGTCTGTATAAAAATGTTGACACAGCACAATGCTGATTAAAAGCAAGAGTTCAATATACTGTATAAGACAAATTACACTTCGAAAGATATAGCATAAAAATGCATTACATGCAATTAAATATAAAATGAATTTACTTCAAATTTCTTTCTAAGAAAATTAATATAAAAACATTTTTGAAAAGTTACATTCGCATAAAATCAGCGCTTATAAATTATTTAATATAAATACAGGATATCAGTCACCTTAAAAATTCATAATTAACTTTATAGCAAATGAAATAAAGTTAAAATTATTTTTTTAATTTAAATTAAAATTTACAAAACCGGACGTAAAAAACAATTTATAGAAAAATATTCACAAAGAAACTTTCCAACACTCGAGCAATTAGTTTGTAACATTTCACAAATAGTTTCACTCATAATACAGCAATTATTACATATAATATGAAAATACTGAAAATATATTTTCAACACATTTTTAATCGTGATCATTCAAATTATAAATTATAAATAGCAGATATTTATCTGCTGTTCTAAAGCAATTAAAAGATACGTGCTAAAAATTTCTTCAATTTAACGAAACATTCGCAAATAAAATCATTGAATTGTTTAAAAATTTGCAACACTTTTTAAAATTTATTTAAAACCCAAAATTCTTCTTCAACAACAACATTATTTCTTATCTGAAACAAAATATAACAATGCAACTGCTTAAATATAAAAAGTATTAATCAAATATCTGATCACAGAACATAAATATTCACTTTATACACTGTTTAAGAGACATTTAAATGTTTAAAACATTTAAAAATGTCATCAATTACAAAATTTTGACATCAGAATGTTAATTTAAATTGATGTCATAAAATGATTATGACATCAAAATGTTATTAATATGCAAAACGTCATTGTCATCAATGTCACATTTCTGAATATGACACAAATGCATGTCGCTCTAGCCCTAAACATAACCACAAAGTATTTCCTCTTTTCTCTTTTCCAGATCAACTCTCAGCTCTATCAGACTTTTACTTGCGTCTAGAATCTGTCACAAAAAAACAAGAAAATTAAAAAGTTGAAAGAAATCATTTTATTTTGTCAAGTCTCGTTAGAGAAGTGGTTAGAGCGCTGGACTCGGACACAACAGGTCCAGGTTCAAGTCCCGGATAGCTCACTATTTCTCTAACTTGCTGCACCCTTTAGTAAGACGCTTAAATTGACAAGTATCATGCACAAGTATATAAGTATTTGTATTTGATACAAACCAAAACTGGAGCAGGTAGCTTAAACTTTGTCTGTCTGATCAACCAGTCTTCATGCAACTCATGTAGGCTCTGTAAATACTCCTGCAAATAACATACAACTCATGTAGGCTCTGTAAATACTTCTGTAATAACATACAACTCATGTAGGCTCTGATTCAATAATGATTCAACATTCAATTAATCTGATAATCACTAATTATAACTTATAATTATATTACCTGATACTGAGGAACGTCTGCGACATCGTCCCTCAACGGTTAAACAGACGTTAAACTTTTATTAATTGATTGATTGATATAACGATGATCAACATCTCTTACGATAATAATTTAAAAATTATAATTTGAAAAAAATCTTCAAACGCAGACAAAATAAAATAAATCAATTAATCAAAGTAAAACAAAGAATAAACAAAACCAAATAATAGAACGTACAATAGGAACAGCAGACTCTTCGGAACGATTGCGTTTCTTGATTCGTTCTAAACAAGACTCGGGGGTTGCGCGTAAATAAACTGTCAATAAAATAAGATTATTAAAACCAAAGTCGGATAAATCCCGCTAATTTATAATAAAACAAATATCGTATGCTATGAAGTTTTCTTTTTAAAAACTTTCATTGAAATTTTATTTATCAATATTAAATAGAATATATTTGTTTAATCATTGAAGAGCTCAAATGACTATATTCAAACACTTGATGCTAAAGGCGCAGCAAAAGATCATTTATTTCGATTTTAAGAATAAAGATAGAAATAGATTCCGCAAGGACCAACCAATGAGATCCACGTCTATCTTAGAGTTATTCATCATCCAATCAAACCATTCGTTGAGTACTGCATAGTCCACGTCGGGCATTAGCCCCCTGAATCAGTCGGCAAATATTTTAAACTATTCTTTTGCAAAGCGATAAAAAAGTACAAAAAGATAATAACTGCTTTTCTTTGTTGTCAATAACTCGTCATAACAGAAAATGATATAGAGTGAAAATTGATTCTACGTATCAAATCTAATTATAGCGTGTCCCAAATATCTATTGTATATTCAAATACCTATATCTGTCATCAATTCGTATATTCAAATATTGTAATAAATTACTTAATGATAAACCGAAAGAGTTTAATTTTAACAATAAATTATACTTAAACGTATAACCTTAATAAGTCTAATTTTAATAAAAAATATAGTTATTGGAGTTAAAAACGAGAAAGTAACGCACGATTGATGGAGGTTTTCAATGAAGCAGTATTGACCGCTGTATATAGAACGTTCTAACATCTTAACACCAGCCGTCTAAACAAACAGTCAATATATCGTCAATTAACATCATTATTAAACATTATAAAATGGATGTTAGTTTAAACGTCTTATTAAATTATACAGTATGTAAATTCAACTTTAACGTCTGGACTACTGAATTATACGAATGACATCTCAGACGTAGCTGTCAATTTAAGTGATTTACTGAAGAGTGCAGCAAGTGAGCATTCACAAGACTCAACCCCAGAACCGTTGCATCCAATTCCTGTTCTCTACCGCTTCACCAACAAACTTTGATATATATTTAAACATTATTATTTATACAATATATTTATATATTAAATACCGCCTTTACCTAATAATATTATAATGTGATAAAGGCACTATTGTGTGGTAAAAATGTGGTAAAGGTCCAATATTGACCTGTTTCTTGGTATGACTAGCAAGCATGGTGAGTTGTACGTATGACTGAAAGGTGAGACTCCAACGTTTGGGATCCTTGTACAAAAGATCCAGTGTGTTGAATCCCCTCACATCTTTCCATTTATCCACCGGCTCACAAATCACCTGAATCACAACCTTTTACTTTAAAACTTGAAAACTTTTTACTGCAAAACTAAAAACTGTTATAAAAATATTTACTATTACTAAAAAACTATGATTAAATTTAATAACTATTATAAAGCTTTTAAAATCTTTAAGCTTAACTTAAAGCTGAAATCTTAAGAACATTTTAATATATATATATATATTAAGTTTTAATTGGATTGATACGTTATTAACTCGCCTCAACTTTTTCTGAATCTTTAAAATAATCAAGGAAAGTAGATTTGCCACTTCCAATGTTTCCCTCCACTGTCACCTGGAGAGAGAAAATGTGTATACAAATATTTAGTTATAGCATAAAATAAACAACACCTGTGAAACAGTCAATATTTCTTAAACTAAACAAACTTTATATTAAAATTTACTTACATAAAGTACACATTTTGGACTTTAACTAGAAAATTGTTATTCTCTCATCGAAAATTAGTCATTTAGTGACAATAATTCAGTTATAGAATATTCATATGCAATATACAGAAAGTCTTAAAATTCCCATTAACTGATCAGAGAAAGAACTTTAATCGTGTAAACATTGTGTAATGTGATTAGTGAAAACTTGATTTTCAACAAAATAGAATACTCTAATAGTTGATCACAACTGAATCATCAAAATTAATCATAACAAAATAGAAATATATTCTACTGTGAATTTTCTTTTGCAATTTCTTTTCCAGGGAATCGCTGTGTCATTGTAGCACTCTGCAAACGGAAAATAATTTTAACATTAGAAAAAAAATAAAGATAAATGGTTCGACGAATCCGGTACAAAACGACTCGGATATATATTTCGGTACAAACTCATTCTACTTAGCGTTAAGGTTATGATTTTAATCATTTTTAGGGTTAGGATCTAACTAGGGTTACAATTATAGTTTAGGGTTAGAGTTAGCAACCTGTCCGTACTGATTTCGACTCTAATTACACAAATTGTTTTGTATTGTACTCATCAAAACTCGTATATATAATTTAGTTTAATTCCATATTTGTAAGAAACAGCGCAAATTATAGAAGGCACAGCGAACCGGAAGTTAAATTTCATTCCCTCCCCATCTATTATACCTCTAGTAGCCGGGGCATTAGAAATACTGCACTGTTTAGACGACGTAAACATTCTAATTTATATTCAATTCTATTTGAAATAATAGAGAAACTTTAATGAATCTCCAACAAAATTATTTTTTTTAAATATTTCCCCCGCTCTCCTGATTCTTTGAAAAAATAAAATAAAAATTAAATCTGGCGCGTAATAAGCGATTGGAACGTTTTCATTGGTCAGAAATATACAACGAGAACGTTCGCTATTGGTCAGAATATTATGTAAACAATTTATAACCCACTTTTGTAACCAATCAGAGAACAGGAATATAATTTTTGTGAAACTATACGTTTTCTATTGGTCAGGATATTATGACCAATAGCGAACTTTTCTATTGTTTCTAGCTTACTTAGTATTAACCAATGAGAGAGCAGGATTGTATTTTTTGTTTTTTACTGTGATTTTATAGGTTAGATACAAAACATGATTGTGTGATTTATCGGTTAAAGAATATAAAATTTGCGGCTGTATAAAATTTAATCCAACAAAGTAATTACAAAGTGTGGCTCATTTGTTTGATACTAATAAATGAATATTATATGTTATTTTTTAACAATTATACAATTTTCACTTATATAATATATAAGTCTATAATTCACATGATGATATTAATTTGTGTAGCTGCAGCTTATAGACAAGCATACAGTATAAATAAATATCTGTGTCTGTAAGTCTTATTAATACGCAATTTGCAGATTAATTGAAGGATAGATAGCTCACTACAGCGATAATAAATAGACATCAAAAAACGGGCTTAAAGGATAAATTGTAATAATTACTTCAATTATCACCACAGATTTATTTATGTTTCTGTATTAGCTGCATTCCTATCTGGAATAAAAACAGCTCCGAGCAGTATTTAGGCAGCAGCCAAAACAGAGGGCGAGGGAATCACGGTCTAATGAATTCATATCCGGCATCAGATCTAAGCCTGTCCATGAGCTGTCTCTAGTCAGACGATCAGTCATTAGCACATGGGAATGCTTCAATGCGAGCATCGGACTCAGTCCGGGACCAGGGATCCAGGGCAGACCGCAAGAGTCACAAGGGGAGGGAGGGGTGGAGAGCTGCTTGTAGACCAATACAGACGGAACTAAGGGAAAAATATTATTTCGTTTTTTATTGGAGAATTCATCGTGGTACAAACATATATGTTGCATAGTACATTAGAAATAATACTATATAATAGGCCTATAATAGGCCTATCTTTCTCAATTACATATAAGATTAGATCTACCTTTAAAATCTCTCTTTATTCTAATCACTTAATTAATTACATTAATGTGGCGAGCGGCTCGCCGGTCGTGATTTCATCCCGTCCACGGCCGAAGGTGGACAAAGACACGGGATGTGTCCCGCCGCTTCAGGGATGAACTACTATTGGACATGATTTATATATCAACAACAAGTCTAAATACAAGTATCAGGATCCGCAACTTGCGTATATTAAAGAAAATAATAAATGATATAATTATTGAGATTAAAAACCAACAGTGTCTGATTATAAAGTTCGCAAAACTTGACGATGAAAATGTGCCTTTAAATAAAATAGTAATTGTATAGTTACAAAGATTAAAAGTCAACTTAGATTTAAACTAAGGTTTCTAATTATAAGGTCCACAAAGTCCCACTCCGAGACGGCTGCGGAAGGGTCCCGGTAGAAGGCTCGATCGCTCCGCTCCGGTCACTGCCCCTCAAGTACGCCCGGTACCTCGGGTGTCCCGCTGCTATCCACCGATGAAGCCTCTAGGCGCGTCGATGGGAGGCGTACAGAGACTCCCCTGGTACGCCTAGTCGTTGAAAACACAAGTCTTTCTACCAAAGAAAAATTTGCGCAGGGGTCTGTTCTCTTGAGTACTTTTTCAGTAAAAATGCGTGAAGTCCCCTTCGACGTCGAAAATCTTTCCTCTGAAAAAAGTCCCTCTGCCGGAGCGAGTAAGGAAGGGTCCCGGTACACAGCCTCGTCTACCCCTGCCTGGCGCGTCGTCGGGGTGCGTGCAGCGATTCCCCTGAGTACGCCGATCGTTGAAGAAATCTTCAATACATACACTACGATTTTCATCAACTTGATCCCAATTCTAATCCATGTGTATCGGCCTGCAAAACGTACATCTACACCGAAATTCTAACCCTAATGATTCAACTTAGTTGTAACTACAGTCTGCCACCATTATTTTTATCTTATCAACACCAGAATCCTAACCCTAGTCGCTTAACTTTGCCTAAGTTAAATCTATAAAGATACACTACGATTTTCATCAGTTTGACTCTAATTTTAATCCATTTGCATCGGCATGTAAAACGCACATCTACACCGAAATTCTAACCCTAATAATTCAACTTAGTTG
>JAQIXG010001272.1:0-23245 GCA_034700105.1 Oconnorella tubifera
ATTATACAACGTAACGTAGTATAATAATGGGCGCGCTGGTATACTGGCCTAGCTGAAACTCTTTATTGTTGATACAGTGTTACGTAACGTAAAGCTGACACCCACCCATAACGTTTCGTAACAGTTTCAAGGACCCCACCCACCCACCCTCCAGCGTTACGTAATTATGCAATGGCCCCTTACAATCATTTTTTTACCTGCGAAAGATTGATAAAATTTAACTGAACTTAAAAATTATTAAGTCTTAATATTCATTTAAATTTTCGAAAATAATATCGTGAGAGTTAAAATAACTGCATCGTAATAAATAATCGTGTATAAGTAATTGTGTAATAAATATTTACTTGCTTTTTGTATTCGTAGTTGCAAAAACTGCTCTTTTCTGCAACGCTTTCTCACAATCCTGAAAAACTGGAGCAACTGAAACTTTTTCAACCAAAACTTTTCACAACAATAGTTAATGCAAGTGATTCGACTAAACAGCCTATTAACTTTTCGGAAGGGAAACACGGAGAAACAGGAAGCGGTGAAACAGGTTAATTTTGATTGTATGAAGTTCTTTAATGATGTAATCGGTATCAAGATTATAAACCTATTACTTCTTTTGTATATTAGTTTAAAATTTATTAGTTTATTAATAATGGTATATTTTGTTGTTCAGTTGTGAGCAGTTGATTTAAAAATTATTATTTAATTACAGTATTTATTAGTATTAATATTAATCAAACTCATTTAGAGATTTTCTGCTGATTTCAGTACAAAATTTGAGTAATATAGCATTAATAATATAGCATAAGAAATATAGCATTAATTTTACATGTTTTTTGAAGTGTTATTTTACTGTGAGTGAAAAACTGGAGATTTCTAAATAATTAATAAATGAATAAATTTGAATTCTTAACATTACTTGACTATAATTCTATAATTAAGAAAACATAACTTCAATGTAATACATTTTACACTGCAATAACGCTGATTATTTTCATAACGTCTGGTTTTTATTGTTTCAGTTGATGAACTTTTAGCAAGCAAAGCAGATGAAATGGATCATCAACAAACAGAAGATTATGCTGGGAAATATTCAACACCAATTGGTCTTAAAGTATTATATATTATTTCTTATAATTGGCAGAAAATACAGATACTTTGAATATATTTTTCTTGTAGCGCATATAGAGGATTTTCAAATTGTGGTTAAGCGTTTAGAGGACTGGATACAGAACTGAGAGGTTGCGGGTTTAAGTCCCAGTGTGGCTTATAATATTTAGCTAACTTGCTGCATCATTTAGGGTCTAAAATAGTACCATGTAAAATTACACCTAAATTAGAAATTATAAACCACTCCAAAGACTAAACCTGTAAATTTTAGAGATTTAGTTTTGTGTGGTTTATAATTTCTAATTTGGGTGTTATTTTGCGTGGTATTATTATATTTGATTGTTTGAGCTTTTTAATTAACGTACAGCTGTGTATATTTTCACTAGAAGAACTTATTTAATAATTTAAATAAGTTCTTTTTTGAAATTATTTAAATAATTAGAAATTATTTAAATAATTTCACAATTCATTAGATGAAATATTAAATTTTATTTAACGCTGTTATCTTATATGAATTGTATGTTTATTTATTTTTAAATTTTGCTTGAAAAAGTATATAAGCAATTAATACTTTTTTTATAATTGATACCAATGTTGAGTTTTGTTGTGATATGTATTGTGTATTTAATCACATTTTTTGTAAATATCATGTAATTTCAGGAGAAGTTTATAGAATGTACAATGTCCGATAAACTTTTAACGTTACTCTATTTACTGAAAGACATGAAACTTAGTCAAGTTCTCTGTTTTACTAACTCTGTCAGTTCTACGCATAGGTAGGTCATCTTTTTGTAAAGATCACTCTTTTATCGAATAAATGTTTTAAATAAAATAATATAATAAATTAAATTTAAAGAATGAAATAATCTAATGCTTAACTAGAAGTACTGTTAAGCTTTTTAGAAATTTAAACTAACTTTCATAATATGAAAGTATTAAAAAAATTGAAAGTATTAAAAGATTAAAATATTTATTTTAATAAGAAAATATTATAATTTGGCACGAACATATCGTTTTATTCACTTTATAAATTACAAAATATTTATAACGTGAATAAGATGCTTTTTACTTTATTCGCTTGTTATTTTTTGCGCTGTTCAAGTTGAATCGTTTAAAATCTTAATATTTATTTCACAAATACGTTAAAAACTTGTTTGTATTCTGAATGTGTATTCAGTTTATTTGACAAAACGTTAAAAGCAGGTTTAAAATTTGCCACTTTTTCGCGCCAGATTGAGTGTTTTGTTAAAGTTGGTCGGTGGGATCATTGTACGTGAATTCTCTTCAAGTCTTCACGTCGTTAAACGCTCTCGCATTTTACGTCAATTTGCAGCCGGCAAAATTAACGTGTACGTTTTAACGTGATTTCTCATAGACACACTTCTTACTAATTATTCTACGCGTTTATTTGTTGATTTTTATAAATTGGTAGTTTAGGCAATTTGTTTTCTTTTACGTCTTTGCTTAAACTATTAACTTTTAAATGTAAATTTTCTTTATCCATTAGACATTAATCATATTAGAAACTATTTATAAACATATTTGGACTATTTATAATTTTAAATTACTAAAATTATTCCATTCGTAAATAAAAATAAATTTAAGTTGATACATTCTTACCCTGTCATTTCCAAAGAAAAATTATTTTTAATAGATAATAATAATACACAAGTTTATTAAAAGTTTTTAAAAAACTTGTGGTAATAAGCCAAGCGTTTACACTTCATTTCTGATAATAAAGTTCACCATATTTCACAGTACCTTTTTTGTGAGTACAAAAAAGTACCTTTTTTGTGCTGTTGTGATGATTATAAAAACATAAATAAACTGGTATCTCCTCATAGATTAGTCTGTTCCGATGCCATGTCGCGTGGTATGGATGTTGATAGCGTGCAGTGCGTCGTATCGTACGAGATTCCGCGTTTTATAAAAACCTACATTCATCGCATCGGCAGAACAGCCAGAGCTGGACGGGAGGGATTAGCTATCTCTTTACTTGAAAAAAAAGAGGTTTACTTTGATTTATTTATTGGTGATATTTTACTTTTTTAGTTAAAAAAAGAGTTCAGTTTAATGTTATGGATTACTGGTTTATACAATGTCTCGGATGTAACAGTTAATTTTAGTTTCTAGCTCACTATTTTAACTTATTAATTAGTACATTATTACTAACTGTGTGTAAATGAATATTGAAGAATTTTAAACTATTTAAATAACATCTGTGATGTTGTGAAACTACACTAAATTAAATATATTTTAATTACATTAACGCAATGAAAATACATTTAATAAATTGTATGCTTTTGTTGCTCATTTCTCATTCAATTTCATCAGATTTTTCACTTTAAGAAGATGCTACACGATGCTGGAAAGTTGGATATAAAAGAAATAAAATTGAAACCAGCGCAACTGAAACCATACGTTGAGTCCATACAGAAAGCATTACAGCGACTGCCCGATGTACTCAAAGTAATGTTCAATTTATTTGCATAAATGTGATATTGCAACAATTTGCTATAATGAATCGAGTTTCTATTTCAAATTTCAAGTCAAATTACAAGTTTCTACAACGAATCTTTGTTTCTATAATGAATTGTTTTCAATGTATTATTATTGAAAAAAATCCATACTAAAGTAGATGATAGATAATTTAGAGTTATTGCCCCGCTAAATTATACAGTCGTTCTTCCGAAGCCTATATAAAAGATTATTTCATATTGTATTTCATATTGTATTTCATATTGTATTTCCACACTGTAAAGTAGAAAAAAAGAATGCGACGCTCTTTATGTGTTATTTAATGTTGTAGAATATGCTGTTATTTGTTGTAAAATGAGTTTAGAAACGATTTCTGATTTCTTATTTATAATTGATATAGCGGAATATAATTAAATAATATAATCCAGTAGTTTGTAAATTTTATGGATAAAACATTTTTGATTAATAAATATTGCATTGATTGATGCAGTGTTTAATGAATATTGCACTGACTGTTTTATGTTTTTTTGATTCTAGATTGAAGGCAACAGTGCATCGAGATAGCAGCAAAAAGCTTATTTATTCTAATAGATAGAAACTTCAGTATGGTTACATTAAAAAATACAATATTAACAGGTTTTTGTCTAAATTCAGAATGTGTAATAAAATTTTATAGCGTTGGCTTATTGGAGAAATGCTATTTATAGTCATTTATGACAATGTAAAGTATAGGATGTGTAGTCTTCAACTATAAAATATTTATAGAAACAAATGTGGTTTACATAATAATGTAATAAATTACAATTTGTGTACTGTTTTTCTTTGTTTCGGTATTGTGTTTCAATTTAATTCATGTCCAGTTTAATGTGGTATATTATTATAGTATACGATGCGATAATCCATGAATTGATTACTGAATAAATATTATAGTTACTAATTGTCAACTGAATCATGATTTCCTGAATACGAATTTAAATAAAAATACTAAATGTGGTAACAATAAATAACATGAACTGATGATGTTAGGTTTAACATTCTATAGCATGAGAGTATAAATTGTATGGAAAAGATTGGGCATGAAAATGTTTCTTTATTAAAAACTATATTTAAAGATTTTTTGTAACAATATTATCAATATGTTAAATATATACAATATCCTATAAAAAGATATTGTAATTTACAAAATATTTAGTGTGAAGCAAATTGCTGATAAAACATCGCTATATATAGTTAACGAACTTTGCAAGTAATGTTACAGCATTACAACATATGCTGCATTTTAATGCGTGTATTTTAACTCAAATACAAATGTTTACATTTTATGATAAGATTCTATGATTTATAAAAATAGTAATCTATATTAAGCTTTAAATTAATATATTAAAAAAAATATCAACTATTTAGGAAGGGGGCGATCTCTATACGAATTAACTTAACATATTCAAATATTTAAAACATATTTAAATTAACATATTAAAATTTTTATATTAACAATACTGTATGTAGGGTGGGGGGGGCGACCGCTTCCATCACCCCCTTATGGATCCGCCACTAAGCTCTATCATTTCGTCAATTGCTAAATATAAAAAGTTCTTTTACTTCTCTATGAGGCACTGAACATGGACTGCTGGGGGCCTCCTTGGGGGGGGGGGGATTGGAGCAGAGTTTGATCCAGGGCTCCACAAAGGCAGCTATACCACTAACCCAATTTACAGCTCCGCCAAAATATATAACCTCGCGATTTAATTGGTTAATAATTCAATTTTTTTGTTTTATTAAATTATTATTTTATTTATTGAACAATAAATATTGTTCGATTTTTGTAAGTTTGTCATTTTATCAAAAATTATTGCATTACACTATCTTTGATCTTATTATAACAATATCTACGTTATTTACAACGCTTTAATTGGTCAAAAATTCGATATCTAAATAAAATAAAATTCGCGTCACTTAAATTGAAGATTAAGTCAAGTTTTTACAGGAGGGGTTGTGTCCGAACGAGTAAGACGCTCGCCTCGGTCATACAGATCGCTTCGCTTTCGCGGGTTCTAGCCTCGGTGAGGAGACCTAGCTTGAGAGCGGTGTGAGCCCCCTCCTTTTGTGAATTTCGGTTTATATAGTTCAGTTTATTTTGAAATTTATTACAATTATAGTACGATTAAAAAATTATTAAACCAATAATTATAAATCAAAGATAAAAATTATTGTTCAGTTCAGTGAAATACAATTCTTGCATAAATTTTTGACAAATAAACTCGCATTTCATCACATAACAACACATAACAACATTCATTACTTCAACACATAACAACATTTCTCTCTTTTTGTATTTTATATTTGTCAAGTTGAAAACCCAAGTTCATACAGATAAGATAAAGAAAACTACTTTTTCGAGATATTTGAATTGAAAGAAAATAATTTGTGATATGAGAACGTGGCGCCAATAACATTTTCTTACAGATATTTACTGAAATACATTTATGAAATGAAATACGTATACACTGAAATACATTTTAAACGATTAGAGGCTAATTTATAGAGACCAAATAATCCACTCAGATTGAGATTCAGATTTAGGTAATCAACTTTTGTTAATAATCTATGATATCTTCTTATGTGCACGAAAGAAGCCCCTCGCCGTACGCGGTACGACGCACCGCTAATTCTCATCATTCGCACCGCACAACGCACCGAACAAAAACGCTTCGATGTGTTTTGACTTTAGCGAAATAGTTCGCCTTGAAACCGCAGTTCGGAGGCTATATATAATAATGTGAACGTTGAACGCAAAGTATCGAAAGGCCGACAGTTCCACAGTACAATAACGCAGCCTGGTATTCGCTGGCTTTCAGTAGCCAACTGTATACAGGCGTCTCCTTCAACTGATAACATCATTGGAGTAAATAACAGCATAGGACTGTAGGCCTATAATGTTGATGGAAGAAACTCTTTAGACCTACTCTGTGTTAAATATATACAGCTTTTAAATATATTTATTTAATTAATTAGAACAATATATGGATGACGAGAATCTAACTCGACTTTTGCAAGAAAAAGATAGCTCTATAGAAGAGCTGAGGCGTTTGATTTTGGAAAAAGATGCGAAAATCGAAGAGCTACTAAGTCAGTTGGATAAATACAAATCGGTACTCCAGTCAGCCGTCTCTCCAGTAACTACTCCGTCTAGCTCCAACAGTCCGGCTCCGCAGCAGAACCATGTGGAGAGAAAGTTTCAGAGGGCCTGGGGCATATCCGCGGAGCCGTCAAAGTCGCAGGATGGGGCCCAGGAGCCGCCGGCGCATCCTAAGAGGACGTCGAAGGAACAAAGGTATATGATCCAGTCGTGATGTACTAGCATGGTATTTCATGACTGTGTGATATTTTTGAGTCCGTTGTAAACGTAATTTAAGCTGTAAAATTTCAAGCAAGCAATTTTTGTGAGATGCAGTTACTGCAAAATTATTTTCATTTTAGTGGAAGGGAGAATTTCTACATTTATTTTCAACTGGATGCATTACCTCCTGGCACCTGACCACTGAACTAACTAAATATATATTGTACATACTCATATAAACTGTTATTATGTTGACTTAACTGAGAGTAGAAAAATAATTTAAAATGAATATTCTATTATTAGACTCTACAATTCATTATATAGGTCTAGCTTATTTCAATTCTTAAATTTTGGACTAGGTCAGTACTATAATAGATAAATAAATTTTCAAAAAAATCAATTGGTACTTTCAAGATGAGAGATAATAACGCAGGCGGTACTAGCAATCACTGTTTACTTTTCTTGAGTATATTCTTGAGATTAAACTCTTACTTTCAAGCGCACAATTACAAATATCTTTGTGAACATTTTACAATAATTAACCTTTTTTGCTCTATCACAAGTATTGACTACTGACCCAAATATTCAATTATAAACAACAATTCGCCTCGTCAGCCTGCATATGTTTAACTATTTACTGTTCTGATGTTTTCTTAATGAGTAAGCCTATTACCAGACTATAACATTATAATATATGAGCCTCTTTAAATGCTACTAGGAAATGTACAGAAACAATACACAAAATATTCTATAGTATGTTAAGCTATTTGAGATTACAAAGCTCTTTGTTTTTATTTTTGCTACATTTTGATAACTTTATTCAGTGCTATTTATACAATGCTTAGTATTCAGCTTTGTATTGTATTGATATTTGGGGGAAGACATGGAGTCGCTCGTTATATCACAATATTAATTAACGTTTTCACAAAGCAATGACTAAGTAAAATTTAAGATATTTTTCTTAAATGCTTGATTAAAATAAAATGTAGGCTAAAATTATTTTCCTAGAAAAATATTCTATACTTATTGATAAATATTTGCACTCTTCTCTTGCTTTAATTAATAGTATACATCCGCCCATTGATTTACCCGCATTGGCAATAGGCCCTACAATAATTATAATACACCCTGATAATATAGCGATTGATATTTTATAACCTATATAATCCTAGGCCAACTAGGCTTATTGTATATATGAGATGCAAATACTGTGTCAAGTGATTTGTATTGTATTATCATTGATTATATGAATTTATCTACTTGACTAAATTGCTATAATAATTGATATGTTTGTAAACACAATAAGAATAGATGCAATATTTGACTTGATCCAGATATTTGGCTATCCTTTGGTTTGGTTTTACTTTCTAACGAGTGATTCTATACTTCATATATATATTTATTAATATTTGTTTATAATAATTATTGATGCAAATGATATAAATTTATTATTCGTGAATTGTAAATGTTTAGTTAGAGCTAGAGATCTAGAAATGCACAGTTTTATTTGACACCCTTAGCTAGAAATAGACACAAAACAGTATCTTCAAACAACTGAATGCAGTTAGAAAAATGTAACATGTATTATGAAATAGCTAAATTGTTAATTTTGCATAAGCCAATAAAGAATGAAGTATTTTTCTTCATGTATCTCTGTCGATTCTAACTACAGAAATCGTAACAAATCTTGATCTCGTTTCATTTTCTTCTCCCCCCCCCCCCTACGCGGCCACGCCCGCCTCCCTTTCCCAAACCACACGCGAGTCACCTCTCATTTAATTCAAATATCTTCTACTCACTATCTGCTGCACTTAATTGAGGTAAACTAGGTTAATGAATTTTTTTGAAAATTTACAGCGCGGCCTCGAAGGAGCTAATCCGACAAGCAATACTAGACAACGATTTCATGCAGAATTTAGACATGGGACAAATCAGAGAGATTATAGATTCCATGTACTCGGTCGACTTCCAACAGGACAATGTCATCATTAATGAGGGAGACTTCGGATCGACTGTATATGTTCTCGAAGGTGTGAGCTAGGTTTTATTCATATTAAAAAAATCTCTTTCAGATTGCAAGTTTTTACATTTCATAATAAAACAACTGTCTATTCAGAATCTATTGTAATACATTATAGCCCTACTAGCTTTAATAAAGCTGACCATAATCGGATATTTGTATACTGTTTTAGACAAATGAATCTTATATAAGTTATATTAAATATGTTATATTAAATGTGGGTATACCCCTGTTATAACATGTATTATTCTAGCATTGTCATGAGTGGGGTCAACATTTTTAGAAGGTATAGTGGTTGACTTGAACAGAATTTAGTTGCCTAACATATTTATTCTAACACAAATTGATTTTTAACTTTTTTATAAAAATTAAAAATTATTTATTTAACAGCCAAACACCTCATTTAAATTAAACTCAAGTTTAAATAAAATTTGTACAAATTTATAATTTTTTTTGAATACATAGCCTCCCCTATTCCTCCTCCCTTCCTCCTCTCTCCTCAATTATTACAGTTACTATGTTTTTGCTTCTTTACTCATAAATTCTGGCTGCTTTATTGTGAATCACTTGCTATGAATATCATTAGATTATCATTTCCATTAATATCAATCTAGATCTATATATTATATTCTACAGCATCTTCTAAGCAGCTTTCACGCACAC
Source organism: Oconnorella tubifera (assembly GCA_034700105.1). Classification (NCBI taxonomy): domain Eukaryota; kingdom Metazoa; phylum Annelida; class Clitellata; order Enchytraeida; family Enchytraeidae; genus Oconnorella; species Oconnorella tubifera. The sequence goes on from JAQIXG010001272.1 coordinate 9,597, forward strand.
ATTTGCAACTAGGTAGAGCTGCTGCTGTGATGTATTATAATAGTATCGCGCTTATTGGTAATCAAAGAAAATGAAAATAAATTGCAAAACCTATTTTTGGAATAATAAATTCTCCTTGGAAAAGATTGATATAGTAATGTACTAATTGTGATGCTGTTGTGTTTCCGTTTCATCTTAGTTATATGGTATAAAAAATTATAGTTGTTCATTTACTGTATTAGTTTTTTAGCATTGAATGTTTGAAAGTTTATTGATGCTATATTTTAGTTACAACTTCACAAAGTTTTCATCTAATTTGTTCATTATGTGAATTTTTATATTGGGTACTTTCTATTCATTGATCAAATTTCATGCTTATGGAAACTGGTTTTCTAATGAATCTTACAAAATTCTTAGCTATTATTATACTTTGTACATTTGCATAAAGTGTACCCAAATTGCATACATACTGTATCTTACATTTCGCATAGAGTTCAGTTAGTTAATTTAATGGAATGATTATAAGCTTCGCCTGTATATAGATTATATATTCAGAGTTCAGTTAGTTAATTTAATGAAATGATTATAAGATTCGCCTGTATATAAATTGATTTGCTATAATAATAACACGAATGTAGTTTTGTCGCACAACGCATAAAAGTCACTTGCCCATCGCATAGAAATGCATCTGATGTCAGAAATTGCTTGAAATAATAATTCTTATAGACCACAGTATAAAAACTGTGCTAAATATTATAAATGGTTTTAAACCGAATTTATCTTATTTATTAAAACAAATATTTGAGTAGCCTTGCACACATTTCGCGGATAATTTAAATTTAAAAATATTATCTCTCTATACTTGAAGTCTTAAATTAGTTTGAATCTAGAATTTTTTCGTTTTTAACAAAATATATTATCATCTGCTTAACATCAGGTTTTGTTGATTGGAGAGTATACTAAACAGTTCATTGACATTATATTTATGTGCGACCTAGAAAATTGATGTAGCCTACAGTGAATTGTAATTATCATTAGCTTAGCTATGGGCTATGTTGTTGTTATATGTTTATGTCAGTAACAACTGGGCCTTGGTGTAACTTCTAACTAACGCTCGTTAGTAGGCTACATATGTTGCTATGATTTAACTAATAAACAAGTAGCATTATTAAATTAATCACCATATTAAGTTAAATGTTGGACAATTATAATAATAATGAATAATTAGTAGCCATATATTTGAATGCTAGAACATGGGGCAATATTCTGCGGCAATATTACATGAAATATTGTAAATCAAGTATTTATTTTAATATAATTATGCTTATTTATAAATAACTTTATTCAACGCATGACTTTGAAAACTTAAACAATATTAAATTATCTATTTTCAATCTTTCATATAATTTCGGAGTTTTTATCATTCCTCTGGTAAAAATATATCTAAAAATTCAAGCCTAGATATTCTAGCCTAGATCGACCTCATTTTTAAATATAATGTTAATGATATTTATATCACTGACTATTGATAAATCATACGATCAGTCACATGGGATCCTGTGTAAAAAAATTACGATGCATTTTTATAAAACAATTATTTAAATTGAGCTGTGTTTGTGTATATTTAATATGCTTTTAAAATGAAGCTTTTATTGTATACGGTGCTCCGGGTTTTTCAAATTATGATAACAATAAGTTATTTTCTAAGCTGCATTAGTTGCTGATTTAGATCTAACATTCGAATTTCATCAGCAAATTTGTAAATTTACGATACAAATTACATTACAATAGTTGCATTGCGATAGCTTATATTATAAATTGTATATTCTTTTGTTTTAAATTGTAAATTACTTTAACTTTCAGATGGAAAGGTAGAAGTGACGAAAGGGGGACAGAAACTGTGCACAATGGGGCCGGGCAAAGTTTTTGGAGAACTGGCTATACTTTACAACTGCACTCGAACTGCTACTATAAATTGTAAATATTTTCAGCATAAAAAATGGATAAAAACTAAACTTCTTTTAGTTATTCATGTAATGCAAGTTTCAAAATTTAAAACAATATAATCAACATTGTCATAAATTCATAATGTATTTGTAGCGGCAATGAAACAATAATTCTGTTTAGAATTGTCTTTCCTTATTAGTTTATTTTGAAATTAATCCATAATGTATACATTGATGTCTTTATCAAAATATGAACTTTTCTTTCAATAAATTATAGTCCTTTACACAAATATTAGCATGAGATGAATTATGTGATATTATTACTAATTCATTATTGTTGACTAATTGTAAACTTGTAAAGTTGTAAAATTGTAAACTGTAGAGTTATAAACTGTATGTTAAAATGTGTAGCACTAACTGTCTGCAAGCTGTGGGCCATTGATCGATTTGACTTTCAGAGTATTATGATGAAGACCGCAATGAAGCGACATCAACAATATGTTGAATTCTTAACCAGGTTGAAAAATTCTCTAAAAACTCTTATTCATTAAGCTAGATTGTATTTACTGGTCTTGTTAAATTAAATGAAGCAGTGCATTTAGAAGCTTTTTTGTGTTTTTATATGTTTATAGCTCATTAGTGTTTATGATAATTTGTCTTATACAGAAATTATGATTTCAGATAAATTTAAAAATCAAATATGTGGTATTGTAATAAAAGGAACAGATAAGCAACTCATAAAGATAGCATCTGGAAAACATTTGAAGTAAAATATATTTTTATTTTGAATCATGATCTCTAAAATTATTTTAGTTTTATAAAGATGTTACAAATGTAGTATATCTAGTTGATTATACTGATATTAAGTTGATCTCTGGTTATTCAACAAGCTTCCTGAGTTTTTTAATGACATTAAAATTACACTATATTTTATTTATATGTTATTTTTTGTAATATTATCAGCAGTATATTAATTTTTTTTCAGTGTGCCAGCATTTCATGGTTTGGCTTCTGAAGCTGTTGGCAATCTTGCAGACGTTCTTGAAGAGGTTAGAAAATTTTAAAAAAACTTTCATTTAGAGAGTGGTTAAATAGAATTATTTATATATTTTAAAAAATGTATATAATTTGAGCTGTTAAATAAAGAAATTATTAACTAAGCTAAAGCATTTTTTGCGTTTTTGCTGCAGGTTCATTATGATGATGGTGCTTATATAGTCAGACAGTATGCAAGCGGTGATACCTTCTATATTATTGCCAAAGGAAAAGTAAGCATAAACAGTCACCATTAATATTCTGATTCATGGTATATTTCAATAGATAAATGGTAGATTTGCAATTTGGTTGAGCAAAGTAATTGCAAATGAAGTCGCTTAGTTAACCATGTTCTTAATTCTTCAATTTTAATAGTTATTATTTTTTTACCAATCAAATTGAATATATGTGAACTTGGCTGAAATACTTCTTTATTTTTAAGTGCACAAAATGCACTGAAATGTTATGCACATATTTGTGCTTATTTAATATTGAATTTAACAGTTGTTAACATATTAATGATTGTCCTTAATTATAGGCCGGTGTGATAATTTTATTAAATGAGTTTCCCTATGAATTAATGCTCCTTTTTTATGAATTAGGTTAAAGTTACTAAAATAGAACCTGGTCAATCTGAAGAGTGCTTTATTCGAATGCTCAATCGTGGAGATTTTTTTGGTGAAAAGGCTTTGCAAACGTAGGAATAATCTGTTATAATTCATTAATCAGAGTGTTCTACTTTAATATTTTGCTTCAGTAGTTTTACATGTAATTATATGTTTATTAAATTATTATTAACAAACATGGCACAGTCATCTCTCAGCATATATTAGTGTCTTTCAGTTATAATAAATATGAAGTGTTATATAACTTACAATATTATATAAAATTAGTCGTTATTTAACAGAAAGAACAAAAAGCACTATTATTCATTGTAATGCTAATTCACTAGTTTTTAACTTATTTATTACATTGTAAAATAACTGAATACATTTTCTGTCGGCTGCAAATAACTTAGCTATTTATGCAATATTTCTATAGTAATCTACAGACTCCTTCAGTTTGATTTCTATATAATCATTTGCTGTAATATATAGAAATTAATAAAATATCTAAAATGACATTTTAATTGACCATAATAAAAGTTACAAATGTAACAGTTTATGCTATGTAATAATAGCTTGAATTTTTATATTTGAAAGTTTGTTGTAAATATTAACAGGGAAGATGTGCGCACAGCAAATATAATAGCCTGTGATCCTGAAGGTGTAGACTGTCTCATACTTGAACGCAAGTAATTGTCTTTTAAATATTCTATAGTTGTATTTATTTCGTATATGCAATAAATCAATGAATTACTCACAAAATCATTTGATATATGCGCATATATGCAGATTTCATCTTTAAATAAATGTATAAATTCATTGATAAATGTAAATGAATCGAGTTGAATACAGTTTGATTGTAGTAGACTAATTTAGATTGTAGTTTCAGTATTAAAACTAATTTGTTTTAGTAAAATGTAATTTTGATAGTTATAAAAAAGTGAATTTTATAAATGAGATTGAGAGAATAACAGTAGTGTTAATGGATCAGAAAGGTTGCATCATTTCTCAGGCAATATGATACTTTATTCAATTGCATTTTATATTAATTTTTGTGTGATTTCAATCTTAATTCTTTCACAATAAATGAAGCGATTATTTACGAAATATTTATTCTTGCAGTGCTTACGTTCAACATGTGAGTAAACTTGATGCAATTCAGAGAAACTACGATGCAATGGACAGTTTATCTTCAGTGTAAGATTATAAATTATTAGTAGTCTAAATTTTCATCTTAAGTTATATATTGCTTTCTGTCTTCTACTTCAGTGAATTTTAATTTATAAATCTGATATTGTAATCTTTGTTATAATTTTTTTGCTTTAAATCATTTATTTTGAATTAGATATCCTTATCACATATTTTCATTGTTTTTTTGCTAAATATCTATTTATTGTTTTGTGCTTTACATTAATAAAACCATAGAAATTGTTTTATAATATTAATTTAATAAGGTTTCTAAATGCAAAAATTTTGCGTTGATTAATTTGTGTTTTTTAAGCAATTTAGATCATCATTTATATAACTTACACTTTATTGTTTTAATATATACTTTTAGTACATCTGATCGCGCGTCAGAATTAGCCAATGTTCCTCTGTCAAGTTTTGTTACAATTACAACTCTGGGTGTTGGTGGTTTTGGTCGTGTATTGCTAGTAAGTCTCTTTCTAACTAAAATTTAAATAACCTTTCTATTTATTTTAGCTTTTTGCACGATATTTGAGAATTCATTTCGATATAATCTATCATTCTACATACACCAACCGTAACAATTCTGAATGAAGAGAATAGATTTTATTAAAGCAAAGATTTTACTTTTTTCTTTAAGTTTCTGCACAGTCATGCATTTCAAATTATTGACATTGTCTTAGACTTGATATAGTATCAATTTAATATTATATTATTTTAATTGACTGATTGTTTATCATTAAATAGTGTATTTTGTGCTGATGTGACGTTAAGTAGTAAACAAATAAGCATCCAGAAACGTATCATATATTATTTTTTAGCTTTTGCTTATGTATTTGAATTAAGAATTTATTTAATTATTATCATTCTAGATGGAGTTTTTAAAAATCGAAATTTAAATTTATTAAGAAAAATGAAATTGCAGTTCACCATTGAAATTTGTTTACTAATTTAAAGAATTACTTTTTAATATTATTATTGATATTCAGTGCAGTTTTTTATGTGTAATGCATGTTTTTATACAGTTTGGTTACTTTTTGTATTAGGTCCAAGTTGGTAATGATACAACAAGAGCTTACGCCATGAAGAAATTAAAGAAACAACATATAGTGGAAACACGACAACAAGAACATATTTTGAATGAAAAGCGGATCATGCTAGAAGTGCAGTCTGATTTTGTAGTCAAGTAAATTTTACTATTTTTGTTTTATTCTCTGTATATTATATTAATTCAGTGAATATGATTTAAATTTTGGTTATTGACAATAATTGTGAAGTTTCTTTCTAATTTTACTATTTTCACTTATATTTAGTTAAATTTAATCAGTAATTTTAACCATACAGTTTAAATCTACGAGTTTAACTATTTTTAAAATGTTGTTTAATTAGTGTATATTTTACAAAAGATAAACACCATTATTTTACCTTTAATTTTTAATATATAAGATTTGTGCACATTAATGGTAAATAATGGTCTCTGGATTGTACGTTATGAATAGTTTACAATTGTCATTTTTCTGTATACGTTATGATTTGTATATCTTGCACACTTATTGTATACTGTATTGTAATGTTTTACTTTTTATATACCAAAGTGTAAAATGGGTTTTTATTTTTGTATGAATATTGAATAAAAAAGTTTAAATAAATAAATTTATATTTTGCAGATTATACAGAACTTATAAGGACGCAAAATATCTTTATATGTTAATGGAAGTCTGCCTGGGAGGTGAACTCTGGACAATTCTTAGAGATAAGTCAGTCTACTGTATTTTTATTTGTAACTTTAATTGTTATTATTATCAATTATTTATGTAAATAATGACTTAATTAATGGATAATTACTTATTTGTATAACTTTGCATGAAATTGATCGATAATTTAATACATAGGCTTTATCATTGATTTGATATTAAGAATCAAATTAGTAACTGACAATTGAATAAAGTTTTCTTCTTCATATTAGTAAACTTAATATACAATTTTAAGTACCATTCTTTTCTATATTTACTTATCAATTCTGTAATTTGTATCAGGATATATAGGCAACTGTATATTTATGTTATAATAACTTTAAAAATTACATTATATTGGTTATTATTAGTTTATTTATTATTTAATTTGAATTACAAGCTTTACTTTCATTTGATTTTTTCTCTAGAGGGGTATTTGACGAAGTCTCTACCAGATTCTACACTGCATGCGTTATTGAAGCGCTCATTTATCTTCATTCGCGTGGTATTGTCTACAGAGATCTAAAGCCAGAAAATGTTCTATTGGATAATAATGGCTATGCCAAACTAGCAAGTTTCATTTTTGTTTTTAAATACATCAAAATGATATTTCTGTGCATTATTTACACTGTATCTTTTAATTGCAAAACCGAACATTCTATCATCTTTACATTTTACACTTTTAAATAAACACTTTTTAGTGTAGCATTTCTTGAAAATATTCCAATTGAAATAGTTTTGCTTTACACTGAATAAACTACCAGTTGATATACTGTAGATTTAAATTGAATCTGCATCAAGTAATTTTCTGATTAATTGAAATTCATCAGTACAAATCATTTTCTGTTAATTTTTTTGCTGAAATTTCATTCTTTAATTGTGTTTCTATTTTCAGGTAGACTTTGGTTTTGCTAAAAAGATAGGGATAGGTTGGAAGACATGGACGTTTTGTGGCACACCAGAGTATGTTGCACCCGAAGTCATTCTCAACAAGGGACACGATTTTTCTTCTGATCTTTGGTCTTTAGGAATATTCATGTTTGAACTTCTCACTGGCACGTAAGAAAACTCTGTAACTTAAATTTTTCCTAATTTATATAAGTTGGTTAAACTATATAAGATTTATACAGTTATTTTTATACAATTAGATTTATACAGTTTATTTTTAACTATATAAAAATGTATAAGAATGGTTAGATTGAGTGAGTCTTTGATCTGTTTTTCTGTATTTATGTTTTTCGCTGCTTTGATGCGAATAAAGTTCTATAATATTCTATAACTTGCTGCATTCTTTATAAGGTCGCTATTATATAAAAGTCTTGCATTTAATGTTGGAAATCTTTACATAAAATGCAGCTTTGATTTTATCACTTTGTTCTTTTTCGTTTAACCAAAATTAAACATTTAAACAATGACTTGTTTGAATAAACATTATCTAAAACTAAAACCAATAGTTTAAATTACTACAACAATACAAATTGCATTAATACGTCATATATTGGCTTTTTAAAGTTTATGCTGCATTTTGTAGTTACTATTTTAAAGAATGATTTCCATCTTAATATGTTAATCTGCTTATAGCTATTGAAATATTTTCTAAATACACAGTACGTTTATATTTTCATATAAATATTTAGATTTTCTAATTTTACATTTTCATAATTTGTTCCAATGGCTCGCTGCATTTTATAATTGTCATTCTATTCATAATTGCTGTTCTGTTAGACCACCATTCAGTATGCCGGATCCTATGAGAACTTATAACTGCATACTGCGTGGAATAGATGCTATAGAATTTCCACGCATCATAAACAAGAATTCTCGTCACATGATCAAAAAACTTTGCAGGTAATAATGGTTCTCTATGTTTGATTACATGATATGAAATTTAGAACAATTTCATGTGTGAATAATGTAAAAATCTAAAATATTAACCATCTAAATGATAGAATCACTTGGCATATCTGTTTAATTATTTTGTCAGAACATTATCACAAACTATTTATATTATATAAGTTTTATTAAAATAAAAATAATAGCATTTGATAAGTTAAAATAAAAATATTAATTAATTTTCCTTAACTTTATTGATTGATTGATTTATTGATATAACTCTTTGAAGTTGAACGATATGAGTTACTTTGATCATCTAAAACGTCGTTTTCCTTTTTAACCTATACTCTTTTTCATTTGTATTTAGAATTTGTATTTAAAATGTATTTATAATAAATTCAGATGAAAATTGATTACTTAATTCATAAATTAATATAAAAACAAATTGGATTTTCTCTTTTTCTGTGCAAATAGAGAAAGTCCTTCAGAGCGACTTGGATATGGTGGTAATGGATTAAAGGATATCCAGAAACACAAATGGTTTGAAGGTTACAACTGGGAGGGGATCAGGAAAAGAACACAAATTCCACCTTTCCTACCAGTGGTAGAATATCTAATTTATTTTCATAATGGTTCTATAGATAAATATATAATGTAAAAATGTTAAATTTAAATTGTTACGTTCAGTTATTTGATTTTAAGTTATTTTTTAATTTTTGCTTTGCCTTTTTTGAATTTTTGTTTTTGCACGATCGTATTTTTATGTACGCTTTCCTTTTTTGACGCAAAATAAAAGATGAATTGAAATATATGTTATCCAGATGTTTCATTGTAGCTAAAATTTATATTTTTAAGTTTATCTTATAAAAATTCTAAATTATCTATTTAGCAGACACTGCTTTTAAACTACAGTGAAGCTTTTTTAATATCTTATAATATAATATATTGATATCTTAGAATATAATATAGCCTGTTCAGTTGTTTATTGTGTGTTGTTTGTGATGAAAAAATAGAACATCTCATTCTCAAATCATAAATCTAAAATTGCAATTTCTTCTATTTTCTTTTAGGTAAAAAGCGCGATAGATGTATCGAACTTTGATGAATATCCCGTAGATAATCGCGAACCTTTAGACGATTTAACGAACTGGGATCAAGATTTTTAGGAAATATCGGATCTGATATTTTTTGTTTTGTTATCATTCTTGTTATTTGAATATCACCAATGGTGCTGGTACTATGTACCCTGAAACTTTCACAGTCATTTTTTGCGTAGAAACAATCATATTTTTTAATTTGTGTTCATCGTGGTGTATTTTCAGCTCGGTAGTACTTTATACTTCTTTAACCTAGTCAGTAAGTGATATTATCTAATGAATAAAATTCTTTGTTGTGCAATTCAATTCAGGTATACTCATTTCTATGAATTTTGTATTGGATTCAATATATGCTATGCAACAGTATTCTGATTTATGACTTGCTGCAAATTATTGCTAAAAGATTTATATCATACTGTTATAATAGATTATATAATTAACTGATATTTAAGCTACTAATGTGGTTGAGATGTTACTTTTTTAATGATGCGTACAGTAGATACAATAATATATTAAAGTTACTTGACTTGATTGCTTGGCCTATACTTCTTCAATCATGTACTTCTCCATAAAAGTGAATCTTTGAATATCAGTCACTCTCAATTCTGCAAATACACCAGAAATAACCAAGTCATCTTTTGTTATATTCAATTTTATAACATTAACATTAAGCCTTCTCAGTCATTACTATTGCATCTAATTTTCTGTTATTTGCGATGCCATACAATTTTTAAAATGTAATCTCAAATCTTTATCATCTGTAGTATTTTATGTATCAATCGTTGATTATTCGTACAATAGATAAACTGCAGGACGTTATTCGAGATATTAGATAGAAGGATCCTAGCTTCGTATCCTGATATGACAAACGAATTGACTACTTGTTGCACTCTTTAGCAAAAGATTCATAGTTAAACAGCTCATTATTTTGAACTATATCTAGACTTATTGAAAGCGTGACTTTACCTTATTTTCATAAAATATCGTATTAAATTAAAACACGAAAAAAATTACAAATGTCTTCTCTCTTATCTTTTCTGCCTGCTAGTTTCTCGTTTTTCCTGCTTCCAAAGTTACCAAGATTATACCAAACCAAGCCAATCAAGCGGATTTTACACCAAATTTCATCAACTTTATAACCTTATTTGTCACCAGATAATCAGTATCCCTAAATAGTACACTTCCTAAACAGTACACTTCCTAATTTTAGCGATATTTCAATAAAAAAGTGATATTTCAGTCAAATTGTGCAAGATTTTTACATAAGAACCAACCAAGTAGATCTAATTATAGGAAGTTCACTGATTCACACGCGTGTTATTTTACCGTATTGTTATCAAAGGAAAACTTTTTTGCCTAATTTTTGCCTAATCAAAATCCCTCCCGTCTCTCGAGTAACGTTCAACACGATGAACAACGGTCCCCCGGACGCCTGGGACGAGGCGGGCGACGAGCGGGACGCCCTCGCCTCGGCGGCCGCCTCGCTCAACGTCCAAGCTGCTCCGTTCGTCCCAGGAAAAAATGTTTTCGCGAGGGAATTTGTGCCTTGTTTCGGGGGTGGTGTGGGGGAGGGTACGCCCCTGTGCGCCCCAGTTGTCGCTAATAATATCACGGAGACTCATTCTGCCAGTTAGTATTGTAGATAGTTTTGCGCAGTTATTTAATATAATATCTTTCTTAAATGACGTCTTGAATTCCAGTTTACATTCACATTCAGATTTGTATAAAATTTATAAAAAATTATCTTTTTTAGTCAATATCATCACGACCATGGGACTCAGGTTCGGTTTCTTGACATCGTTGGAATGTTTTTTAAGTTTTAGTCACACTGACCTTCTAATTTTGTTCCGTTCCTTATTTAAGTGTCAACAGACCTGTAATGTTTATGTATAGTAAAAGCCAATGTCAGGTCGAGTGACTGAAAAAAGGACTGAAATTTTGACAAATAAATTTCGAGTAACTGAAAAAAAAACTCTGAAATTTTGACAAATAAATTTCGAGTAACTGAAAAAAAAACTCTGAAATTTTGACAAATAAATTTCGAGTAACAAGAAAAAAGGACTCTGAAATTTTGACAGAACAAATTTCGAGTGACTGAAAACAGGACTCTGAGATGTTAAGATACTAAATTGGATATAGAATTAATATAGAAATATAGAATCAATGTAGATAAGTCTCCCATGTACACTAGAGTAGGACCATGGGTCGTCCATGTGCAGTTAAAATACGTTGTATCCTATTAAAAAAGAGAAAAATCTTGCTCACAAAAGAGCCACAAATGACAAAAAATGTGTCTCAACTTGAGCTATGTGTATATGTTATTGTTCTCAAGAGATACTGTATGTAAAAAAACATACGTGTCCTATAAGATAAATACACACGTGTCATACAGTATAGGTAAGGTAGCCTACGGTAGGGTTACGAATACCCCCCAATGCCTTCTATTCCCTTTTGTTTAAACGTGTGTAGTATATTACTACAATAGAAGTAAAATGAAGGTTAATATATAAAAATATTAATATATATATATATATATAACTCACAAAAAAAGATGACCGGTTTCGCTAAGAAAGCTTTATCAAGTCTGAACACTGGACTTTAAGGGGGTGTATCACACAAAAAAATCGCTCAAGGAGTTAGGGAGCTACGGGGCCAGAATGGAGCCATGGTAGAATTTTTTTCGAAATTTTTTACAATTATAAAAAAGTGAATCTTTACTTGGCCGAATATTCGCCGTCACGTGACTCAGGTTGGGTTTCTTGACATCTTTGGAATGTTTGGACACTGGACTTTAAAGGGGTGTATACACAAAAAAATCGCTCAAGGGGTTAGGCAACTACGGGGCCATAATGGAGCCATGGTAGGAATTTTAATGATTTTTTTAAATTTTTTCTACAATTATAAAAAAGTGATTCTTTACTTGGCCGAATATTTGCCATCACGTGATTCAGGTTAGATTTCTTGACATCTTTGGAATGTTTGGACACTGGGTTTTAAGGGGGTGTATCACACAAAAAATTCGGTAAGGAGGTTAGAGAGCTACGTGGCTATAATGGAGCCATGGTAGAATTTTTTTCGAAATTGTGTTCACAATTATAAAGTACTAGTAACGTCATGTACGTCATATACTAGTAACGATGACGTCAATTACTTGTAACAATGATGTCATTAATAGTATACCGTGACGTCATATACTAGTCCCGATGACGTCATATGCTACTAATGATGACATCATGTACCAGTCACGATGATGTCATTTAAAAGTAACGATAACATCATATACTAGTAGCGATGACGTCATTTACTATTAACGATGATGTCATGTACTTGTAATGATTACGTCATGCACTAGTAACGATGACTTCATGTATTAGTAACGATGACGTCTTATATTAGTAGCGATGACGTCATTTACTAATAACGATGACGTCATACACTACTGTGTCGGGTGGCTCGCGTGTCTTTAACTAAAAGTATATAAAGTGCGATAACGACGAGTGTCTATTTCTAATAGACACTCGTCGTCGAGGTGGCTGTTGTACAGCTTAAGAAATCGGTCACTCATGTCACTCTGGTCACTACGGTCAATCTGGTCACTCTCGTCACTGGTCAATCCGGTCACTCGGGTTACTCTCGTCACTCGCGTCACTCTGGTCACTCCGATCAATCTGGTCACTCTGGTCTCTCCAGTCACTTTGATCACTCTGGTCACTCCGGTCACTCTGGTCACTCCAGTCACTGGTCTATAAGAAATATTGACTTTTGATCATTGTAAATATACTGTTAATTGTGTCAATATACGCGATACTTGTGTTTAGATTGGTTTCTTAAATATCATGTCAAATAAAAGCTCTTCTCCGACGTGGCGGGACAAAAATTCCGGATCAGCGTTCGCCTTCGGCCGCGAACGGTACGATCTCACGACACGTGAGCCGCCCGACACAGTAGTATATGACATCATCGTTATTAGTAAATAACGTCATAGCTACTAATATATGACGTCATCGCTACTAATACATGAAGTCATCGTTCCTAGTGCATGATGTCATCATTACAAGTACATGACGTCATAGTTAATAGTAAATGACGTCATCGCTACTAGTATATGACGATATCGTTTCTTTTAAATGACATTATCGTGACTGGTATATGACATCATCATTAGTAGCATATGACGTCATCGGGACTAGTATATGACGTCATGGTATACTATTAATGACGTCATTGTTACAA
>JAQIXG010001273.1:0-23245 GCA_034700105.1 Oconnorella tubifera
ATTTTATATAATATTTTCTATATGTTTTCACCTTATTAAACAGAGATAAATACAGAATAAATTGAATAACCTAAGCGACCGCATTGACAAGTTTAAAACTTATTTACCACAAATACCAGTAATAACTTTTCCAGCTTTTGTGATCAAAAAAATTGAGCAAGACCTATCTCTTTTTAATCTTAAATATATAAAATTTAAATTAATATAAATTTGTCAGCTAAAATTACTAGGAAAACTATAATTTAAGTTTTAATCTGGAAAACTATAAATAAACTAAAGCTGGAAAACTATAAATTTTTCCAGCTTTTGTGATCCGGAAAATTAACCCGCCTCTTTTAAGTGGTTCGATGCATGCCTCTCTGCACGAGTCAGCGGATTCGAATCTATTGTCATTTCCCAGGCATCCTCCGTAAATAAATTCCTCGCAACGTTCAGACTCTACGTTGTAGTAAAACTTTACGAGAGTACCGCGACATCTACCCACAGCCTGGGGCAAGTAACACTTGTCTGAAATATAAACACAAAAATACAATTACAAGAATACAAACACAAGAATACAAACACAAGAATACAAACACAAGAATACAAACACAAGAATACAAACACAAGAAAAAGCAACACAAGAACATGTAATATCTACAAAATATGCAGTAAATAAATATCATTTAATAACCAAACTATAAGTTTTAATCGATGTATTACAATAATAGATGAAAGATGTCTCAGATGTAGCTGTTAATATAAGCGTCTTACTAAATGGTGCAGCAAGGTAGCGAAATAGCTCACGGCTATAAAAGCTAATAGGAATCGAACCCGAGTATGTTGCGACCGCGTTTTATATTATAATACATATAATTTTATAGTACATCATAATACAAAAGCGGAGTAACTTTTTTAAAGTAGAGTTACTTTTTTTTTTTTTGTGTTATGGTCAAGTTTCAGTTAAATTTTTTACTTTTTTTATTCAGCCGGCGCACACTGGCTTACAATTTTGATTCATTTATTTGACGTGAAATAAATAATTTAATTCAAAACGGACCTACAACACCGGGTGGATTAAGGCAGCTCCCTCTACAGTCCTCCCTCGTCTCAAAACGATTCTCGTTTCCCTCGCACCCCCCGTACCAAAACCTTCCGCAGTCCCCATAGGCCGGGTCAAAGTACCAGTTGACCGTGTAGTTAGTACATGAACCCGTTTGCTTGGTCAGCGAACAAACCCCTGTAGAAATGACAATTTTAGGAATTTAAATTTTTTCTAAACTGTTAAAAAACTTGATGTTGAGATAAATAATAACAGAAATTCTTTTATTTAAAAGTATAGTAGATTCAAGACCAACGAGGGTAAATCAAATTATCAAAGACTGTCAACTTTGTACTATAAACGGACACAAATAAAATAACAGTAATATTCATGTTTTTTGTATTTTATAATCTACAAATCTGCAGTTATTTTAAAAACTGTGCTTAAACTAATTGTACAACCGGTTTTACTTAAATACAGGTAACAAAAATATCAGAAGAAACTGATTAATTCTATTTAATCTTATCATCTAGTTCATTTTTTTTTAAAAGCACGCTTCTACAATATGAGAACTTTTTACCAAAACAGTGCTACCACTTACGCGCTTTTAGCAATAAATGCGGACACCCTGCTTGATGCGGTCCATTCGCCGGTGTTACACCATCCACACAACACCCGTACGCCGAATCCACACACGTTTCCACATACGCCGCCTGATTCTTACACCCCTTGAACTTCAAACCTTCAGCCGGTGTCTTCCCATCCAGACAACACTGATAACTTGTCGTGTCACAATCTCCACTTGCACATCCTCTGAACCCAGTCCCAGTTGCTGTGGTTTTCTGATCAGGACAACACCCAAATTTGGAATCCGCGCAGGAGATTAAACTGGGTGTGGTTGCACATCCGGAAAGTTCGTAGTTTAAGGCGGGGGTGATTCCATCTGGACAGCACCCAAAGGCGGAGAGTTCGCAGTGAGGAACATCAGTGGATGTTACGCATCCTTCGAGGTCATCACCAAGAGATGGGGTTTTTCCATCAGGGCAGCAGCCATAGATGGAATTCTCACAGTCATCGCAACCAAACTGGTTATCTCCAAGAGCGGGGGTTATACCATCAGAGCAACATCCGTAGGTTGACTGATCACAAGGGGACTGATCTGGGAGATCAGAACAGCCAAGGTAATCAACACCCTCAGATGATGTGATGCCATCAGGACAGCAGCCAAAAGGTGAATCTTGGCAAGTTTGGAAAGTTGTGGTGAACACGCAACCTTCGAAGTTCTCACCAGTTGCCCAAGAGGCTCCATCGGGGCAACAACCAAATTTTGAATCCTTGCAACCGAACAGAAAGCATCCCTTGTTGTTTGGCCCTGTCGCTTGGGATTCCCCATCAGGGCAGCAGCCCCATTTGGCATAGTGGCATAAAGAGGCACGGGTTGTGGCAGAAGTAGTTTCTACAGTGCTTGTGGATTCCGTTGATGTTGAAATATTGCAGTTTTCAAAATCAGGACCCAAAGCGAAAGTTTCGTTATCAGGGCAGCAACCAAAATGCGATGTTTCACAATTTGGCACAGCGCATCCTCTGAAATCAACACCAGTTGCGCTGGTCACACCATCAGGACAACACCCAAACTTTGTCTTACTGCAGTGGACAAAATCCGTGAAGCATCCGCGGAAATTTCTTCCGGTGGCCTTGGAAATTCCATCAGGACAGCATCCGTACGCGGAAATGGAACAAAGAGACGCTGGTTTCGGAGATGGGAGATTCACCTTACAGCCTATGTAGTTAGGACCATGGGCTGGTGTTATACCGTCTGGGCAGCAACCATGGGTGGATAAGGAACATGCACCTTTTATGATGTCACCATTAACTTCACCTGATCCTTCATTTTCCATATTTTCAACAGTGGTAGGTTCGTTTATACCTTCGAGTTCTTTATTAGTGACTTTTTGGAGGATTTCTTCGGTAACCTGAAAGTCAGTGGTTGTTTCAGAGAGGTAGCATCCCTTTCCAGAGGGATCAGGAGATGGGGATTTAAGATCCGGGCAGCATCCGAATTGCGTCGAATGACAGGTGATTGCTTGTGGACAGCCTTGGTTTTGATCACCGTTAGCTGGTGTCTGTCCGTCTGGACAGCAACCATATTGAGTTTCCTGTAAAAATTTTATTGAATTCCATCAGTCAGTGATTTAAATACTACACAGATTTAAATTACAGATAAAAAGATAATACAGACGAGATTTTTCCAGTTTCTGGAAGATGGTATAAATAAAATTTGATGATGATTCAGAATTTCAGACATCAGCGCCAAGTGTATTGCAGGCAATTTGCAGGTAAATTTATATCAATATTATTAGATGTTAATTTTTATAACATCTTCTCATAATTTTTATTAGCTTCTAAAAACTTGAAATTAATTATTTAAAAATAGAAGTTAATTTTTATTAACTTCTATTAGCTTCAGATGATGTCAAATTCTTACAACTAGGCCCAGAGGCCCAGTTGTAAAAATTATAACTTATTTAAACCTAGTTTTAATCTAATTAAAGAAACAAAAGAAGAGTGTTTGTAACAAGTTGCAATTAATAAGCAAAAATAATTTTTAAGAAAGAAAAGCTAAAAAATTGTATCAAGATGACTTACGGGCAATAATTCAAGGCTTAATGAAAAATATTGTTATTGTTTTATTTACATTACAAGTTGGAATACGACATCCAAAGTTAAACGGCCCTTGCGCTGATGTGACGCCATCCATGCAACAACCAAACTCTGATTCGACGCAGAGACCGTGTGACTCGGGGTCGTTGCTAGGACAACCGTAGAACTCCGGACCTTCAGCGGAAGTAAGTAGGTCAGGGCAACAGCCGAAAGCTGATTCGCTGCAGTTGTTTCGACCAATCCCGAGCAAGTAATCTAGGTCATCATGATAAAAAATATAATACATACATATAATATAAACTTATATAATACATACACACTTGCATGCCGCAAAAATAGAATCGTATAATTTTTGCGGCATGCAAGTATGTATGTATTATATAAGTGTTAAAATAAGAAATAAATTCAAAACAGAAAGCACGAAATAAAGTCGGAGATGAATATGGAAAAAAAAACAAGATACAAATATAAAAGAATGCTTGAATATTATTTGTACTAAAATTGAACAACTCGAAATTAAACTATAACTGTCAACAAATAAAAGTTACTCAAACAAGAATAAGCGCGTTTTTTTATATGAAATGATGCAGTTGAAGATCACTATTATAAAATAAAATGAAACTTATGCACAATAAATTTATATAACCTAAAATAAATTTTTAAAATGATAAACGATCACTAGTACATAATTATTGGATATTAATAGCAGTATGTTAAATTGTTAGCAGTACGAATATTAAGTCTAATATAATTTAATTTAAAAACAAAAATGAAGCGTCCAAGTTAGTTGACGTAATTGCTAATGATACATTCAAAATGATATTTTTCTTTGCAAAACTATAGGCTTATTAAATGCTTACAGTTGTTTTAGTTATTCTTATATTTTTTATTCTTAAGTTGTACTGATGTTTATGTGTTATGTTGTCTGCCTGCCCTCTCATGAAAAAGAAAGATTTATATAAAATACGATATATAAAGTATATTGTAAAAATATTAATACAAAGTAAAATAATGAGATTCTAACCCTCATCGCAAGGTTCTTTGTTGCAATCCTCGCTGACGTCAGGTTTTGAATTAACGTCGCAATCGTTTAAGTCAACTACGACTTTATTGTCGACAAAACACAACAATTCTCTTTGTCTCTGGCCCCCCCCGCACACAGCGGAACACTGTCAAATAATAATATTTTCTCATTTATATTTCACAAGGTTTCATTTGTGAGAAATAAATTTAATATTTTATATATTTACTCTTAACTATAAAGTGCAGAATAAATCTAAATGAATGATGTTTTTATATAAAGTTTCATTGTAAGCATAATGAAAGAAAATAAAAACCAGACAGAGTCCAAATAGTATAGCAACACAATGCAATATTTCACTACAAGGCAGTAATTCAAAACAACATTGTTTTAGAATATATAGCTAAAATCATTTCTAATTTTAAATAAATACGCCTGGAAACTCAGTTGTTTTCAAAAGTCATTTTTGAATTCAAAATCAATTTTGATTTCAAAATAATAATCTGTAATTAATTCAATTAACTACAGAAAAAAAAATTAACAATTTAATACAAATAGCTATTTTAAACCTTTCCATAGGGAGCTGTGAACCAGGTTCCGTTGCAAATATTTCCGAAACATTCTTGTTCTTCGTTCATCTTTATTTTTCCATCGCAGTCACCAGAGGGAAGTTTTATAAGAACATTGTCGTGAGTTGATGCGCAGAAAACTGTTCTGTGTTGCGTACCATTACCACAGCTTGACGTGCACTGAAATATAACAAGTCATTTTAAAGTCAAAAATTACACGCAGTAACTTTTATTTTGAATACATTTTATAAACTTTTAGAACGCTTTATTAGATTTTTTTTTTTGTTAAAACTGAACCAATTTAGGGTTAAGCTATATTAACAGTAATCCTACTATATATTACATATAATATTTTTCTGGTTAAACACATTTGATTAGAGTTAGCTTTTAAAACAACATAATCTATTTTAACACTTATGACAATAAAAAATAATATACAATAATATATATAGCAAGACGATCAGCAAAACAATAATTTGTTTTATACATTAGAAATATTAGAAATAGTTTTAAGAGACCTTACATTTAGCGAACCCTTAACAGGGCAATTTTCTTATTCAAAATTCAATATATTGTGTTTTCGCTATCAAATTTCTTAAAAAATATAATTTACGAACACATAATTACACATTATTTTAATACTATATTCACAAACTGCGAAGACTAATAATTATATTCATAAATTACGTTAAATTTCTTTAAAAATGAAATTACCAAAAAACATTTTAATTTTTTCATCAAAATTATATTAGATTAAAACTAATCACCTGACTCCATTCAGACACAAACCAGCGAGGCCTAGAGTCACAAGCGTTCTCATTGGTCAGACATTCTCGGCTCAGCGTAGGCCTCTTACTGACGTCACACTCGCTATCTGGGCGAAGCTTGCCGTCACGTGTCCCGCACACGGCCTGGCGAGTCTCCGCCCTCGCCTCGCAGGCGTGACGACACTGTGTTACATCATCAATAGATTATTTACGTAAATTTCAATTTATTGAATAAATTATAGCCAGACAAACTAAGAAAATTCAGAAAAGAAAATCAGAAAAAAGAAAGTTAAACAATATACATAACTACAGAGAATAGAATGCGATAAATATTTTAAAAATAAAATAATAACAACAAATATAATATTTATCATAAGAAGTGCATAAAAATAGAATTTAATTGTTCTTTATTTTTATTATTAATTGTTTTTTGATACTAGTATTTAGGTACTATCATTGATTAATTTCAATTAAATATATGTTTCATTTAATATAGTTCTACTAACTCTAATTATTAGCAAATTCTCAATAAGCTAATGATTGATTGATTTAACTTATGATTGATTTAACTTATGATTGATTTAACTTATGATTGATTTAACTTATGATTGATTTAACTTATGATTTAACCAATGATTGAATAATTTAATTGATGATTCATTAAATTAACTATTGATTCATTGATCTAACTAATGATTTATTGATTATAACCTACCCCG
Source organism: Oconnorella tubifera (assembly GCA_034700105.1). Taxonomy (NCBI): domain Eukaryota; kingdom Metazoa; phylum Annelida; class Clitellata; order Enchytraeida; family Enchytraeidae; genus Oconnorella; species Oconnorella tubifera. The sequence continues at coordinate 6,759 of JAQIXG010001273.1, forward strand.
GACCACTCTGAGACCATCCACTCCACCCCCTGACAAGGTCCCGCATCACAATCCTGAGACCCTTCTGGTCTGGTATCAATATCACAATGTCTATCAGGAAGAATATCGCTAGTTATATTTGAATCGAGCTTTAGATCTACTTTACATAGAACTTGTCTAGTCTGCTTGCCTGGTCCACAAACTTGATTACACTGAAAAAACAACAAAAAATCAGTCAACCTTTTTATTTCATTCAACCAAAAAACAGTAATAAATAATTCAACTTTTTTATATAAGTCGTTCAATATTTCGATAATTTAGCATTGGGAACTTATAAATTTTAAATAAATTAAAATTCTTGATCTAGTTAGTTCGTTTTTAAAAAGAAGTCATTCAACATTTCGTTAATTTAGTACTGACAATTTATCGATTTTAAATAAATTAAATAAAACAAAATAAACCATTCAGTATTTCTTTTATATACAAAGTTTTATTGCAAGCAGTGAAACAAAACATCATTAATTATTTTAATTTTTTTGGCAAATTACTTCAGTTTATTCTATATTACAGTACGTTGTATACTAATATAAAATAAACTATCTAATATGTCAAAAAATTATAAAATTGGTAATATGACATAATCTCATATATTATTTTGCTCCTCTGATACAAAGTAAATAAAATTAATTATTTAAATTAGACATTTTTTAGCCAATTTCGCAATACGGAACATTTATGAATCAGAAACATTCTGTAGCATGACTTTAAATCAGCTTACGAAACAATTATAAGCATTAATCATTCTGCTAAACTAATATTAGTTTAAAAAAGTGAATAATGCAGCGCACCCTCGACCATTCCCCGGTCGACCACTCTGGGCAGGGCGCCTCAGAGAAGCAAGGTTGGACCATATCTGGTCTTGGACTGGGACATTGATCAGAGCTGACCATTTCAACGTGACCCCCGTCCAACGATCGATCGCAGCTAAGATCCCGGGTTTGGGTTCCATTGCCGCAGGTTGATGAACAAGGGGTCCAGGATCCGATCTGCCATCTGTGTAATAAAAATAAAGTCTCGTTAGAGAAGTGTTTAGAGCGCTGGACTCGGACGTGACACATCCAGGTTCAAATCCTGGAAAGATCACTATTTATCTAACTTGCTAGTTGCTACACAATTTAGTAAGATGCTTAAATTGACAGCTACATCTGAGATATCGTTCATATAATACGGTAATCCATGACGTTAAACTTATCTTTTCAAATATTTATTATTTTCTGGTCCAATATATCTATGTTGGAGCTACAGGATCATTGTAACAATCTTACATTAGCATACTTTTACAATATTAAACACCCTCAAAGTAATATAAATAGCACTGATTGTTTATAATCAGTGTGATTATAATAACAATTATAGTTGTAATAGTAGTTGTATAATAACGCAGCTAATTACAAGCTAAATGCTTCTTTATACTCAGCCAATTCTCACTGACATACATTAAAACTTTTATTTATTCATTTCGATTCATGAAAATTTTCACTATCATTACTAGTATGAGCGTTAAAATTAGTTCATTTATTAATTAATTTACACAGTTAATTCAGAGTTATAGAAAAATTATTTACAAAATTTGAACCCGAATGTGAAAGAATAAATATTTGATTAACATACAAAAAACACTAAGTAACATTTATTAATTGTTTTAATAACAAAAACATACTTAAATAGAAATAAAACAGATTTAAAAAAGGTAGCGTTACGCGGCAGTGCAGGGCACATGACTGCAAAGTTGTTGAGACATAGGTTTTGAGAGTCCCTTACAAAATGTCCACTCAACTCTCGATCCTGTTTTAAGTTCTTGACAAGAAAGTTCTCTTTTAACGAAACCTGAAATGAATTAAAGAATAAACAACAAGAATAAATGTATCCTAAATGTTTTACTAATAAGGAAATAAAAATTACTAAAAATATCTAATGAATTAAAAACAACGAAAACAATTACAATTAAAGTTGTACAGAAAATGATATTCAATTACAGTGATTAACCCTAACCCTAATAATAAAGCTAGACAAAAACAAATAGAAACAGTTTTTAATTATGTAAAAGAAAAAATAAAAGGTCTAGAAAAAAGAAAGAAAAATACTAATCACGTAAAACATTCACAGAGACTTTAAAAGCTCTGTGAATGTTTTACGTGTTTGACTAAACTCTTTTTTAACTAAAACAGTTTAGTCAAACTTACTTGATATTTACATATTATGCACATCATTATACGTTATTATAAGTAGCATTTTAAATTAAACCCTTAATTTAAGTTAAACACATCCATAGCAATTTTTTATATTTTTTCATTAGTTTCATTACAAACCTTCGCCGCAGGGGGCGCTGCAAAGCCCCCAGGCCCCCGCCGCCCACGTGTAGGCCCCAGGCGCGTCTGACTCATGAATATTCATATCATCACGCCTGATAGAATAATCATAGCGAACAGCAGCACTGCTACCGGGCAGTTTACCAAGCTAAAAAAAAAATTAATCTAGAGTGTTACAGCTTAATAATAAATTCTAATGATTTCAAAACTTATTGAGCTTATGTTAACACATATTTTATTGACAGTGCAGAAAACAGTTTAAGACAGTTTAAATAACAGTTCAAACATGTATTGCAAACAAAAATTCAAACAAAAATTCAATTGAGCTTATTATACATAATTAATTTTTTTTATTTTTTGTTTATTTTTTGTCAGTTACTTTTGCAGAGTCACACCTGAATCACTTATAAATGCAGTAGAATGTCATTGTTTCATATATAATTTAGATATTTAAGTATTTGTGTTATATAATATTTTAATACAAATTATTTTATTTATTGGTGATTTTTCAAAAATTAATTAAGATAAAATAAATAACAGATAAATAAAAATAAAACTAATAAATAAATTTTAAAGTTAATCGTAATTTTTTGTACTGACTTGTACAATGAGTGATTCTAATAGTGGCCCTTTTGCATGTAGGTATTCCAGACCTGTTAATGTTCTTTGATAAAGAACATTAACACCACCCATCGGATAAACCCCGGTCGAAGCCACATGCGAGTCACCATTTAGGTAATACACATTGTCTGGATTCTTTATGGCTAGGTATAATTGAAATTAAATTGTGTATTATATGTGTCAGATGTAGTTGTAATATTTAAGTGACTTACTAAAGAGTGCAGCAAGTTAATGATAACTTGCACTTGTAAAGAGTTTTACATAAACTGAATCTGGGTCTATCGGTTCCATGTCCAATGCACCACCACTTCATTCATGAACTTCAACTTAGATAAATAGTCTAATTTTAAAGAATAAAAATTACTCAGAAATTTGAATTTTAAAAAATGACTAAAATCTGGTACTTTTTCTGATTTTTTCCATTTTTTAAAGTTCTGAAAGAATAAAATTCTACAATATGAGAGGGTAGGAGGGATAGGGGGATAAACCAATCACTAACCAAAGTAATTTTTGCTCGTAGCCGCCTCTTGTATGGTGATGCTCATGGCACCTTTTGGTAGAAATACCAAATCATTGTATCCATGAAAACTGTATCCTAAAAATGATAAAATAATAGTAAACATTTTTATAATTATAAGATACATAATATTAATACTAAATTATAAATAATAATAACGTTTATTGAAAAATTACACAAATATGGTCAATAAATAGCACACCTATTATAATAGACATCAAAATATCTTTAAATTCTTGTTCATAAGCTTAATTTCAAAAATCACGACATAAAAAATGAATTTAATTTTTAAAAATCAAATTACCGTACTCAAATATCCACTAAGCAGTAGTTGTCATATTGATGAAATTTAAACTAATGTTTCTTTCCAACTTAAAATAAAATATTTAAGAACGAAATTTGCCTGATATATAATTAACATTATTATTATTAGCCTTAATTAACAGATGAATAAACTTTGTCTGTTCAAAATTTTTGTTAATATTCTGCTTAACATTCTGTTAAATATTCAAAATATTGTTATAATTCTTCATTTAACCTTTTGCCACGGTAAATCTACCAAATTTAAAATATTTTTTTGGCCAATTTTATTATAAATTAAAAAAAGTACTACTTCATGATGTAAATGCGGCGATACAAAGTATTTCACTGACCAGATGTAAAGGGTTCGGTATTGATGATCCCATGCATTGTAACGCATCCGCTACTATTACCACCACACACAAGGCAAGCGTTCTCCTTCATATCTGAATCTAGTTTTCCATCGCATCCCAATGTCTGTACAATGAGATACAATTAAGATAATATAAACTTTTTACAGTTATGAAAATACTAAATTTCTCTTATCTAAACAAGTGTCAGTTTCATTTAAAATTACAGTGCTATCTAGAATGACCATAAACTAAATTACGAGAAGAAAAAATATTTAAGCAGGAATTTATTCTTTATAATTTGCGTGCAAACAAAAAAGCATTACTATTTGATATTAATGTTTTCTATATTTTAAAATCAGCTCGTAACAGGAGTTTTTGTCTGATATTACAAGTATTTTTCCTGTCTCAAGATATTAATTAAAAATTATTACTCATTCGTAATCTTCACTATTTTGTAATGATTAATTATTATATTTATCAATAATTTTTAATGATTATTAATAAGTCGTAGTAGAATACATTGCTTTTTATATTTTCTTTCCTTCCTTTAAAAAACCTAGTAACTTTGGTAATATCATAAGATATATAAAAGTTGGTTGCCCAACATCAAATCTTTTTCAACTTGCTGTTATTCTTTAAATATTTTTTTTCTGCTTTTATATAAATTTCTACCTTTGAAATACGCACATATCTACATATAACGTTTGAATGTTCATATGTTTGCATAGTTATATGTCTATAAATTATAATATAATATAATATTGTATAATATAATAATATGTCTTTCCGTCAATCAGTTTATGTTATTGCAGTTCCTTGATTTATGAAGATTTCTTTCTATCAAATTCTTAACCTTTTTCATTATATATTTTCTTTAATTTTGTAACTTCTTTCTATAACTTCATAGTTTTGAATACATGTAGGCTGCTAGCTTGATAGTAAGTGTTTTTTCTAGTAGCCTCTTAAATCACTTAATTATACATATACAATTGATGATATATTTTATATTTGTATTTGGTTTGGAAATAAATAAAGTAACTAACTAACTAACTAACTAACCAACCAACCAACCAACAAACCCACCAACCAACAAACCAACAAACCAACCAACCGATCAACCAACCGATCAACCAACCAACCAACTAACTATCTAACTAACCTCTCTAAGTTCTCTCTATCCCTCAATAAATTAATATAAACTACATAAGATATATCTATCTATCTTCTAATATCTAAATATTTAATTAACCATTATAAAGTCCTATAGTATAATACCCTGCAAGCTCCATCGACACAGACATCAGTAGTGAAACGATCGCATCTTGTTCCATCGATCACTTTATCAGATAAAACTTTAGAAAATCTCTCTCCCTTTGCTTGGCAGTTCAGTTCACATCTTTTTGTGGCTAAAAACAACATGATTTTGACATGATTAAAACAACATGATATAAACAATGTGATTAAAATAACATGATTAAAACAACATGATTTTAACAACATGATAAAAACAATATGATTGTGACAACATGATTAAAACAACATGATTTTAACAACATGATTTTAACAACAAGATTTAAACAACATGTTTAAACTAACATGATTTTCAATAAGTAATATTTCACTAAAATGAATAACTTTGAACAAAAATAAAGATTTCATTTTTATTACAAGATAAAAAAAAGAGTATGTTAATATTGTCAACTCAAGAAATTTTCTGCATCCTTCAGATATAGATACAGACAGTCATAAACATGAGTTTTCCAGTAGGCGACGAGCTGACTGGACCCTACCCTACCTAAGTATCCCTAGTACTTTATTTGTTTATGATATTTGCCAAGATTTCTAAATTTAATGTCCTGTAATTTACAGCAAGCGTTTACTAGTACAACTGTTTCTGTTGACATTGGCTATTCTTCCTATAATGCTTCTGTTTTGTGTATAAAACTTTTATGTTATCTATCCCACTACAATGAGAGATTGAAGGTTAACGAGGAGTCTGGCTATTTTACTATCAAGACATTCTATCTTGAAACTATCATAGAACATTCCAGGATGAAACTGTCACGACTGGAATTTGAAGTCTATTCTGTAATATTAAATCAGAAAGTTATGATTTTTGGTGATTTTTCTTAATTTTTAAGTGATAAGATTGATTCGCTGACTGGCGCTTATAGTAGCAGTCGGCTAAATATAGAAACAAATGAATGTTTTATTGATTTCAATAATTGTATGTATAAATATGTATAATATTATTATACAATATTATATACTGTGTTATTTCTACAATTTATAATTGTATTTACATGTATAATCCATATATATAGGCATATAAAAGCTATGAAATTCATATTCATGAAATATAGATAGGCTAATACAAATACTTTTAAATGACTTAAATTGTAGGTTTAAATTACTTCAGTTTTAACTTTTTTGGCCTAGTAACTTTGATCTACACACGCTTTAACATTCTACTTCGGTCTCTATAGACCAAGGTGACTCAATCAACTTGATCCTATGAAGGAAATTTAATAACCTAAAAAGTTTAAAAGTTTTGTTTATTATCAATCAAAAATCAGTGACTTTCAAATAGTGTCATTTGCATATTTCTAAACAATAAAAAGAACAGCACTGAACAGTTTGCTTTTCATTATTTTTTGTTGTCATTAAGTTATGTGTTATTTCTCTAGATTTAATTGAAATGAATATTGCAGACAAACTGAAATCATTTTTTAATATTGCCGGGCTTTTATTCATTAATTTACATCTGGAAACTGTTGAAAAGTGAAAAATGGACTGGAAACGATAGCTCCAGATTCGATTCCTGTGAAAGCTCTCTATATCACTAACTTGCTACACCCTTTAGTAGAATCTAAATTGGCTAATGCATTCAAAAACTTTCATATAATACGGTAATCAAGAAACTAAAATTAAACTTTGTATGCACACATTTCTTCTTTGACCAAAAAAATTATACTCTTATAACTGTAAAACAGACCATCGTAAAAAGGTATCCATTGATATTGCTTGCCATTGATATATTTGCCATCAAATGTTTCATTATTATAAGCGCTACATTGTTGCTCTCTAAAATCAACTGAACCATCTGGACATTCCTAAAACAGTCAAAATTCAAGTATTAAAATAAATATTATAAAGTGAACATTGCAAAAAAACGTACATGGGGTGACCAGGGGCTTTAGGCTTCAGATTAGGGGCATTTTGATATACAAATACCTTCTTCAAACATTTTGTTGTGAAATTGGAAAAAATTTATTTTTAAAAATATAGCATTGAAAGCAAGTCAGAAAATCTAATAAAATTATAATTCAGTTAAGGAAAATAATTATAAGAGTACCTACTATTATTATTATGGTATTTTATTTACATATTTGTTGTTACATCTATAATTATTGTTACATATTTGTTGCTATCTATAATTACTGCAGCCTTTCAGTAAATAAAGTTCTTACATATAAAGCAATCCTACCTGGGTATTACACTGAACATAAATCTTTGCGGAATTTGTGCAATTTTCTGAATCGTTTGTCCTGAAAATAATTATTTTATTGTCATAATTTACTATCAACAAACGCTATTGTAACTGTTTTAAATAGACAACATAAATTAAGAAATCTACTATTTCATATATCATTAATTCTATTACCCAATCTGCTCCTATTTTGTTCAAAATTATTTCCATTGCAAAATTCAATTGCGAAATTTTCAAACAAAATTCATTTAACCTAAAAAGTGTCATTATACTTCATATCTTCGTGTTTTTAGTTTTACTTTTATTGCGCTCTATTTTTATTCTTCATTTATTTATATTTACTATATGTTATACTCAACTAGTGAATATAAATTTAAACTTATTATCAAAATAAGCGCAAATAATGTATTATATTGACTTTTATTTGTAAACGTTTTTGGCAGTACTCAATTTCACGTACATACTAAGCACTTGGCAATAAAAAACAAGACAAGACACAAATCGAACCCTTAACATAAGAGATCGCGAAGAACTTCCTAAGTGGTTATACAAGGTCGCTGTTAAGATAACGTCTCTATTTCGAATCTCGCATGACGTAGGCATATGTTGTTGAAACTTAAATCTATTGTTTCTGTGTTTTTATATTACATTAAAGCTTGAAGGTAGGGAAGTGTTTCTGATAATATTTCTCAAGAGTATTGCTTAGAAATTGAAAGATTGTTAATTTATCAGTTAAGTTCCTTATACAAGAAAGTGATGATTATGTTATAAACGGTCCAGCGCTGTATTATATTAATAAATAATATAATATATTATGAAATATATTATACTTATCATTTTGCACTTGAGGCGGCTGTGCTGGAACTTTTGGGACAGTTTCGCGACTTTTTTTAACTATGCAACTTTTGTGAAACTTATTTTATTTGCAATACAGGCTTAAACTATTGTTTATACTGTTTTCAAACTGTTTTTTATTAATCTGTTTTTATCATGTGTATAAAAAGACGAGTATTTCTATATTGTCTTGCTTATGATTCAGATAAATGGTTAGTTAACAGATAAACAGAGACAGAGAGACAGACAAACACGCCGAAACATCAGGGCCGGGTTTACATTGAAGCACTTTCAGCACGTGCTGAGGGCCCCCCGGCCAAAGGGGGCCCCCGAGATATAGACGACTATTTTTTTTAAAGATAAATGTTTGTTGTACAGTATAAAATGTTAAGAGTCCGCCCAAAAAATGTAGCGATAACAAAAAAATAAATAAAAGAAGGTCATCACTTTAAAAATGAAAAGGTAGTATAAATAAATTTTAAAAATTTGTCATTTCTGATTTTTGGGGCCTCCTTTTGCAGAAGTGTTTCAGGCCCCCCAAGGTCTAAATCTGGCACTGAGAAACATAGAGACAAAGAGAGGGTAAAAAACTTTCTAGACAAAAGTACAAGTAAAAACTTTTATTTAGTTAATTAACCTTATTAATAACTTTTATTAACCATATTAATAACCTTAGTAAAAAATGTATGACTTTTTGTTGTATACAGTTAACTAAAATCAATTAACTGACTTTTTTCTACCATTTTCAGTATGAACGCGAATATTCTGTGATATTATTTTTATGTTTTTCAACGATTGAAAAACATTTAAGAAACACAAACTCCTGATTCTCTGACATAAATTAACTGACTGAGGTTTCAAAAGGAACCTAACTAATAATAATTGATGAACCTATTTGGTTTGAAGTAACAAGAACTTGAAGAAGAACAATAATAATAATGATAAACCTGTGTACAATAAAACTAACAATAATCTAAATTTAAGCCTAAAATAAATACAAACCTAAGGGCAATAAAAATAATAACAATAAAATAAAGCTAAGAACAATATGATTAATAATGCTAAGTGCCCATACTATAGATTAAAGTTTAATGTTTATAAAGACTGGAGGCGCTAAGTGGAAAAAACTGAGAAATTGAAGATTATTCGAGAAAAATTTTAATAAATATTTGTAATAGATAATGTCAATAGGCCTACGCGATAGATTAAATTCAATAAATATTTATTTAATGCATTGTTTCGTTTCACATATATAAACAACTAAAGTGCAACCATTAATAAATATCTCGCATTAATTTTGACAACAAAATTTCAATTAATGAAATTTCTTCAGAATACAAACTTCTATCTTAAATACTAAAAAGTCAACTAATTTTAACAATAAACTGATTTCTTACTTAAAATATAAATTATTTTTCATCTAATAAATTAATCGCTTAATTTAAGATTCAGTTTTTATATTCTTACAATATACAAGATTCACAACATCTGGTTAATTCTTACACACACACTTCACCAACATAAACTTATCTCACTTATAATAACCATCACCCTTTTCCTCTTCACCCCCCCCCCCCCCCCCTCAAATAAAACAGATTAAACCACTCCCCCACCCCCGTCCACCCCCCGTTGAACTAGATTATCTCTTTCCTTATCCAATTAGTTGCAATTACAGCTTATCCTGAAATAAGCGTGCAATTGTTATCGCAAAGGAAACAGACCTCGGGCTGACCACTGGTTAACATCATAGGTATCTTCCTACAATCATGTTAAATTACCTTCAGCGAGGTCTTGTTTCTTAACCAGTCCGTCCCCCACCCTCAATAAAAAATTTGAATATATTTTTATGGCTATAGATTCTGTTATAAAGAACATTAAACACTTATTTTAATAACACATGAAATCTAGATCCCTGCTTGTTATGTTTAACGTCTGCATTATAATGCACAATGATGTCTCAGATGTAGCTGTCATTTAAGAATCTTACTCGAGGGTGCAGCAATTTGCGTATTTACTTGATAAATTTATCTATTATAAATTTATTTTAATCAATTTTCAGATTTTGGTCATGAAGCCAACTTAAATCAGAATTCACAGCCGAGTCATATTCATATAACTGAGGAAACACCAAGCGGAGCTATTTCATTCAATGCTTTGCCACCGGGTAAAAAATTTACAACAAAATTGCATCGTTTTCTGTCAATTTTTAAAGTCAAAGTCAATAGAGTTCATCTCTATTGACTTTTTATATCGCATCGTAGATGTCAATACAACCATGTCTCAGATGTAGCTGTCAATTAAGAGTTATATTAAATGGTCCAACTAGTTAATAAGCTCGATAATAAATTACATTGTCAATATTTTTAAATTTCTCATTTTGACACCCCTAGTATGCACAAAGTCTAGATCACCACAATGCTATCTCAGACCACGTGATCTCTACACAACATATGGACAAGATGGACACTTGGTATATGTAAACAAACTTCAGAAGAAATTTTGTTTTGAATCTCCGGGCTCCGGGGTCTGACCCTTATCGCGGTCTAATCAATCCGCTCAGGGACGTTGGACCCGGGGGGGGGAATAGGCTGCGAGGGAAGCTGAGGGGGAAGGAGGGGTTGGGAGAGGAAAGTTAGAGTGATTAGGAAAGACAGAGAGCGAGAAAGAAAGGAGAAAAGATCGAAAGAAATTTAGAATGAATTAGATCAAGAACAATAAAAAGTTTTAACAATTTAAAAGTTCTTATTGTCTCTGTGCTGAGTACGAAAGGAAAGAAAGCGAAAATTTGATCTCAATGATAGGAATACCAATCCAACACAATGATAATGGATGAAATTTATATAGATTATATTGTATTAAGTAATTTTACTACAGCAACTTATCTAATTACAGCCTGTACGTTATTTTTAATTCGTTTTACTACTGTGTTTAAGCAGGCTTGTAATTGGACAGTTTAAATTGAATTTAAAATGACAGCTTAAAATGAATGGACAATTTTAATGAGTAATTAATTAATAATATGATCAATTCAAACGTATTCAAATGCAATGTATTAATAAGATATTAAACGCTCATGCAACAATAAGTTTTTATTAAAAATTATTAGATTTATGTACATACCAATGAGTGCAATGAGTGAGTGAATGTGTAAGTGAACTGAGCGAAATATAAAGAAAGTTATGAGTCATTGTTCAAAAGAAAACTTGGTTTGGAATTAAGCCAAAGTTTAGTGACAAAAATTTGACTAACTTCCATAAACTAAACATATCTGACTGGATATAACTTAACTTTATACAATTTTTGGCTTTATAAGGAAGACTACATATATATGGGGAAAATGTCAACTTTTATGTGCCTTGTTTATAGACTTTCTGTGCTGTTGTGCCGTTATTTTAAGAAACAAAAAGAAATTATAATAGAAATATAAAGAGCTTGCTAATTGTTGAAAAAGTTAAATAAAAATTCTCGCTTAGGCTTATTATTGACAAATATTCGAATTATCTTTATTTGCAATATTTGTTCATACTATTAACTTTCTGTATATTAACTTTAATATTCTTTTATTATGCTAAATTGCAATTCTATAATTTGATAATAAAATCTATTAAAATTAAAAGTAAAAACTAAATAAATAAAATAATAATATTCAGAAGAAAAGTAAAAAAATTAGCAGGTAAATACCCATTTAAGTTGAGACATGGACTTTCCCGGACTGCAAATCCTCCCCCGCAAGATCTGGAACAAGAGATTTCTTCCCCTTGACTCCGCCCAGTAGTAGTGTAAGTAAGATTACTGGCATTCTCGTCAATAGTGGGATTAGTAAAGTGTATGGGATCCTCTACAGTAGTGGGATTTGAAGTTGGAGCTTCAGCCTCATTAATTGCATCTTCCTGTTCATAATAAAAAATAAATTATTTTTACTTTATTTATGATTAATTAATTTATATCTATTATCAAATGTAGCACATGAATATTGCAAGAATATTATAAATAGACAGATTCATAATTGTTTAGTAATTATAAATGAATTAAATAGCTTATTTTAATTATATATAGTAAGTTAATTTTATAAGTTAAAAGTTGTGATTCTATTTAAACATATTATGATGCGATATGATTATACTGCATATATTTAGTTAAAGTTTGATGGTGAAACGGTAGAACACCGGACTCGAAAACCTACAAATTCATTTCGATTACTGCGAAACTCATTACTATCTCTGCACTCTTTAGTAAGACGCTAGTATAATTTGCTGCACTCTTTAGTAAGGCACTAATATAATAGCTACATCTGGTTGAATAGAATCTACATACACTTAAAAATTACCTTGAATTACTATATTATGCAAAAACTGACAAAAAATTAATGATACTAAAGTTAATGAGTATTATATTTGTTTTAAATGTAAGTATACTTCTTTTAATTTTATTATGGGGTCAATATAAAACTAATACAATAACTGATTTAATTATTAAACTACAAAATATAACCTTTATTTTGATGATACTTGCATATTGATTAATGCGTCTATTAAAATACTTTATTGAAATCAAAATGAGTTGATTCAAATTATTTATTTGTTATTTTAATCAACTCATTTTTAAATATTTATGACAATAATTATAACGTCTGAAGAGTTAATGTAAGTTATCTCGATGAAAATGTGAGAATAACGCAAAAACAGATAAACAAAAAGAAATGAAGTTTGTAACAGAAGTCAGTATTTGGGAAATTTAATCCAACAGAAACCACACTTAAAGACCTTTCTTTAGTCATAATATGATACGCTATATGCTGTATCTAATCTCCATACAAAACAGTAATCTATTTTAATCTACCAATCATCATTAGACATCGATAATTATATTATAATATAGCGAAATTCATACATTTAAAATAAAAGTTGAAAATATTTTAGACTGAGTGATGCTTCAAGGATGAATGCTTTTTTAATTGCTTTTAAAATCTAACAATTTCATTTTATAAGAAACTGTTAACTAGATATTATAATTGGTACCCCGACAAAATAGCCCGAATGCATTAACCCGACATAACGACCCCGTCAATTCATTTAATAACCATAACCCTAACTAACTCTAAACTTAACCCTTATAGCCCTAGCTTCAATACTAAACCTAACCCGTATCTTAACTCCAACATTAACTCTTAAAATTAACAGTCGGGGCTCATTTGTCGGGGCCGTGTTGACGGGTCACAATTATAATTAACTGTAGTTAAACTTTTAGTTAAACTAGATATTTAAACTAGATAGTTAAACTTTTGCTCTAACAAATTTAAACAGTTATCGATAAATAAAACGTTTACATTATACATTGAAATTGTTAACAATAAGTAAGCATTAATTACATTTTAATCAAATTATAGGATTATGAAGAAGCTATGCATAACTGAACAGCATTATTATACAATTAGAGGATTATAAACAGTTTTACGACCAGTGCGGCTAAAAATAACTACACATTTGTCAGCATTGTAGAAATTAACGACACGTCTTTATAGAAAGTTAGAAACATCTGGGACATTCATCAAGTTCTTGGATTACAAGATTAGCCAGCAACAGGCCGAGGACTTTTGATACCAACGTACTCGGGATAAAAGTTGGACCGACGACAAGTTGGGATAAGTTGGACTCTATAAACCGGTTAAGACCGGGTCTAGTTAGTCAACGGGGGTGGGGTGGGGGGTGGCTTGATTGATGGGTCTACCGGGTGGCGCAGTGGCGCCGCCGTGGAATGATTTCTGTGGGAATAAAAGTGAAATATAACAAATTTTTATCAAAAAAATCGAATGTTGCAGGCATCCCTGGGAGTGTAATGCCACCGCACAGGACCAACAATATCATTTGACCTTCGAATTGAAGATAGACCGACAAACAGACAGCAGAATCTTTTTTTAGAAATTTTGGCATAAGTCTATTAAAGTTTTTGTCTTGTATCATTTTTATCGTTAAACTATAAATAAAAATAAGGCACACTTTGTTTTAAAAAAGTTTAAAATGTTGGGGAGTAGACAAAGGCTCATTTGATCCTTATTCTAAGCCACTGGGTGGTTCAGTGGCGGTTCAAACATTATCAAGGCAGAGGAGGAGGGAGGTCGAACATCGTTCTTAATTGATATTTATTTAGGAATGCTCCATGAACTTTCTTCTCCGCAAAAATCATTTTAAAAATTCCTTTTACTTCTGATAAATTATCATCCATATTAACGTTACTAAAAACAGTATTAATATTTTCAGGGGTTTTCAGCTCCCCCGTACCCCTCCGAGACCTAAGTTCGGTTTTTGAAGTTTCAGATAAATATATATTATCATTAAAGAAGATAATTTTGATAATTAAAAGCACTGACCCGAGATATTTACAGCGTATAAAGATTAATGTCTTAATATTATTTATTATTAAGCTAATACTGCTATTTAAAAATCTGTTTTAATTCTTGTCACAAATTAGATTTCATCTTCTGTTTATTTACATAAGTTTTTTTACTTTCAAACACAGCTTCTTTGATATTTTAATAAAATTTCAGGCATTTTCTGAATAATCAAACTGTTTTTTTATCCCAAATACTTAATAGCATTATTCAAACTATATTGTCAATTCGTTTTTAAATTGTTATTACTCTGATTTTAATCCGTTTTTAAACTTAAAAACTTCAAAAAATCATTTTGAAAGCCACAGCTGTATTTTGCAGTAGCATATCTCTCATTTTAGTTTTTAATTTGATTTTTGACACGCAATTTATATTTTCATCGCAAATTAAATCTTTTATAACGTTTTCAGCCTTGAAAATTACTTGTGGGAGGAAATCAAATTCAGCTACTAAATTAATATTTCATATTATCAAACAAATTATGTTTAATGCAAGTTATTTATACAATACATGCGCGTAAATAAAGATTAATTTAAATTTCTTAGAATAAAGTGAATAAAGTAGGCCTAATAAACCCAATTCATACATTCAGTTTATATTTTATAGAAGATATATAAACTTCTTGACTTCATAGCACTGCAGATACTTGTTTTTTACATATACTGTTCATCTTAAAAATGTTTCAATCAAACAATATATTTTTGCAAATCTTTCTATAATGCTTTCTAATTCGTTTTTAATAATTATTTTCTTTAAAATAATGTCTTACCCAATGAAAGAATTGCGTACGAGCTATTTGCAACAAAATCGCTAATATCCAGAATTTAGCGAACGATATTCCGTTCATCTTTACTGAAAGTAAAAGTTATTGCATTTACTTGGTGTACTTTGGCGAACAACAGCCAAAACTGGACAGAGAAAACTTGCAAACAAGAGACTGAAGGATTCTGACATTTGCTCGTCGATTTCCAGCTGCAACGCGGCGAAAGTAAGTTTTCAAAAGTTGGGTAGAAGGGTGCAGAGATGTATTTCTAATTATTTTAAAGGAGGATTAAATTTTGATTTCTTGCTGCAGTTTTTATTCATCTTTGCGTGCTTTGATTGACTTGCAATTTAATTAAATAGTTTAAAAGCTTAATTAAAGTCATTAAATAAACTGGACTACAGTATGGCAATATTTATATTATGTAATAATGTTATTATGAAATAACGTGTATATCAAAGAGTAGAATATAATAGTTAACCAGCATGTATCGAAAATAAGCAAGGGCTGGAGGGTGTGGGGAGAGCAAGCGGTCTCCCCACCCCCTCTCGTTCACAGCTACTTCCGTCCTCACCCTCCATCATACAAACACAATTTTTAATCATGTGTAACACAAATAAAAAGTTCTGAAATTTCCGAAATGTTGAAATTTTCATATTTAAAATTAAGGGGAAAAAGCAATCACCCTTTGCCCTGCCAAAGGGTGATAGCTTGATGATAGAACTGCAGCGGCTACATAGGCCTGTAAGGAAGAGATGCATATAGGCCATTGTTGCAAACAGTGGCTGGCTGAAACATAAATCAACTGACCACTGGAAGAGTTGGGGGGATGGGGGATGGGGGATGGGAGGGGGGGGGGGGGGGGGGTGGGAC
>JAQIXG010001274.1:0-23243 GCA_034700105.1 Oconnorella tubifera
GCAACAATTAAGTGATCTGTGATAGATCTTAATTGAAGTTTGCTTAAAAAGCAGTTTTTACGATATTTGCTTCTTCAATGGTAATTTTTTAGTTCAAAAATGTGACGTACTTTAGGGGGGGGGGGTCCGAGATTTGTGACAGATTGTGACAGGGGGGGGGGGGGGGAGGTAAAATTGTCAAAAATAGCGTGACCTACTTTATGGACGGCCCCTAATGTCTTTTATAATACAGCTGAATGAAATTTCATGTTGAAAGTCAGCCCCCATAAAACTGTAGTAATAAGCAAAAAACGGTCACCACTTTCGAAATTAGCACGTTTGAGATATTAAATGTAGTATTGACAAAAAAATACTTGAAAAGTCATTAATCTAAAAGAATTAACTAATTTAAGAATTGACTAATTTCAAAAGTGAAATTAGTCAATGTTCAATATTAAGTTTGTCCCCCTAGTGGGGGGTCAAACTGAAATTAACTCCCCTAATGGGGGGGGGGGGGAGTCAGACTCATTTTTTACCACCCCAGTTTGAAATTCGTGGCGCCGCGCCTGCTGCCCCATTCTGCCCCCAAAATGACGTCAAACAGGAGAGAGAGCACAGAAATCTTTTTTATACCTTTTATTAGGCTTTTAACGTATAAATGGTAGATTCTTGAGTTTAGTGTAAATGGCAGGTAAATGTTTGTGGATTATTTTAGGGGGAGCGGAGGAAGGGGTTTACAAATCCATCAGCATTTAATAATTGGCGCAAATGTATAAAACCTATTAAATGACGGTAGTCAGAGAGCACAATGCCACTCATATAGGCCCCTAGCGAATGAAATATAAATGTAAACAGAAATCTGAAGCAGCGTGCTATCTTGTGAAAAATATTGAATGAAATTTATAAAATCTTTTACAAATCCTTAATTACTATATTTTGATACAAAGCAATCAAATTTAAACCAAGTTAAAATTCGATTTATGCACGATATAATTGTGCCATTTAACTTTATATTTTACAGATTCATTTCGGCCTATATTGATAAGAAAACAACTTGCTAAGAATACCTTAATATTTAAGTTATTTTTAGACGTAGTTTATAACGAAACCGGCTCCTTAAAAGAATGGGAGGTCCGGTACTATTAGGTTATCGATATGTACTGGTTAAACTTTACAATAGATTTGAATTTGTTCTTCCTAATGGTGATTTAGACCTCTCTTTTGCCAGATCATTGCAATTTGCTTCAAATGTCATAGAAAATGAAATAACTTTTTAAATAATGAATGCGATTCTAGATTTGTGAAGAACTTACAGCATCTAGTTTATTTGAAAGAGATAGAATCTCTTTCATGACCCTCATGGTTTATATGCAATATAAATTATATTAGGTTATTCAAAATATATAAATATGTTAGTATATAAATATGACATAAACATTTCTACAGTTGCTCTTCTGATAGCACACTGGCGGCATATGTTTCAAGGGTTAACTTACCAAATGCGCTTATAAGCGAAGGTAAATAATGAAAAATAAAAATATTAAATTAATTTAATAAATGAAATAAATGTTAGTAAAGTTTATAAAAATGATCGGAATTATGCGAATCTCACGGCCCTTATCGCAGAGCATTTCTCTTACCCCCCGGACGTATACTAGACGTGAATTACCCTTCGTTTTTTATTCTACTTCCTCGGGCGGTCCATCTGAATCCCCCCTCGAGCCCCTCTCCCTGGACGAGGGAAAGAGGGTCATGAGCGATGAAGAGCTGCAAGCTAAGAGGGATATCTCTCGCATGCCGAAGAAATACAGAGACCGCATGCTGCACGTGATGGAGCCCCCGGAGCCCGTAGATTATTACACTGAGATGCATCAGACGCAGTCCCATAGGAGGAGACTTTACGGCAAGTATGGACGTCGGTCGGGGATAGACCCGGCGGTGATGTGGGCTTCGAGGGAGGAACTGGCGGAGGCTGTAGAGTTTGAGAATGAGTGGGAACCGAGCTTGCAGAAAATGTGGGAGAAAGTTAAGACTGAGAAGTTGTTAGAGGAAAAGGAACGTAGAGAAAAGTATGTGATTGTGCTTTGTATTTATATTTCAAAAAGTTTATATCGATTTCACACGTCATAGATTTTTGTAATTTGATGCATTTAAATTAGCAATATGACTAAGTTTGTGATTATGTTCAATCTTATAAATTTATTTGATTTTTTTCATTAAATTGTTTAATTATTGTTAATAGGATTGTTGCCAATGAGGATTTTTTTTAAATTTGAATCTTGTAACCTTATTATAGCCTTCTTATCGCTTCTTAATCACTTAATAATGTAATTATATATTACTATAATGTTAATTTTGCATAAATTGCGTATTTAAAATTAATTTTGTTTATTTACAAGGACTAAGAAAGTAGAGATACAAATGGCCAAGATGCCGGCGTATATAAATGAATATCGAGCCAAGCTTAAAAAAGCTGACGACCTTGAAGCGCAGCATCAGCAAAAGCGTCAGGCATTGCTGGATGAAGCGCGGGATTACTTTGGATATCCTCTCGATCCAAAGGATCCGAGATTTGAACAGATGCAGTTGGATAAAGAGGAAGAAGAAAAGAAGTTAAAGAAGAAGAACAAAAAAGACGAAAAACTGGCAAAACTTATGCGTTTAATGAAAGCATAAAGATAATTGGGATTCTAGTTTTATTTTTATTAATGTTGTTTATTTTAATTAATAACGGATTTAATAAGTGACAAATGATGAAATTTTATAATTATAACCGTGTTTATGGTTGAATTTCAAATGTTACGAAGAAAATTTAATTCTTTTGAATCGGATATCCTTATTAATATTGAAGCTAGCTAAGTGATATATTGTTTTTAAAATATACAGCAGATAGTAAAGTAGAAATTTTAAATTCAGATTTGTTGGCCTGATTTGTAATTGGTATAAATTATAAATACTTGTTGCACCGTTTAGCAATGTCATTAAAAATAATTGCTATTAAAGTATAAAAAATAACTAAAAAAAACCCTGAAATTTTCATCTTGTTTCAAATAATATGTATTGATAATGTTACCTTTATCTAACAGTCAATATTTGAAGAGATAAATTTTGATAGGGGAGTGGGGGGTATTACCTATAATTTTTTATGTATTAACAATCAGTATTTTGGTTAATTTTATGATTTTATTGTAAATATTATTTCATTAACGATCAATGACAAGATTTATTAAGTTTTTGTATAAAATAAGTATTTCAGTATCAAATTATGACATTTACGTAAGTTCATTAATTGACTAACTAGTTGATTTAAATGGTTTATAAGAAAAATTCAAGCCCAAGTGCATATAGTTTGTAGATTGAAAAATTATATAATAACTGCAGACTAGATAGTTAGAAATAACTATTGTTAGCAAATAAATGCTTTAAATGTTTTACATAGCTATAAAACCATAAAATTACTTGTTCACATTCAACTTCATAGGTACTGAAAAGTATTATCAAACTAACAAACTACTATCAATAAAAGATTAATAATAATTAAAGCGAACAGACACACTACATTTTAATAGATTTACAGTCAAAGAATTTATTTCAAACATCACAAATATTACTAACTACAGACTTTAACTAAACTTCAAAACAAGGCTCATTTTTAAATACGCCACAAAAATAATTATCACTCAATGTCAAATATTTAATTTACCCTCATTAATGTTGAGATTCATATCTAACGACTAAAACATTGAACTTTACAACTGTTAATTAGAGTTTGAACTCAAAAGTTTAACTTTGTAAATATTTGAAACTTGTACTGAACAGTGCCTTCATATTAACTACTGTCGTAGTGAATTCATCAATGAATTATCATCTAGACACATTTATTATCATTTAAAATACAATTTTGTATCATCAGCTTTGGCTCGTAGACGTACACTGTCTGTGACCCAATTTATAAGCACAAACTTTACGTTTGGGCTAACGGATCGGAATTTAGTCACTTCATCCTAAAATTTCACAAAAGACTTATTAACATCCAACATTCTTACTAAAGTAAATATAAATGCAACAAACTAAACCAAAAATATCTTTATTTTATTTATATTATTCAAGTTCTCTATATAGGAAATGAATAATACAGTAGTCAGCATAATAATACAATTTATTTAATATAACATCATGCACGTTTAACTATTTACTTGCTGAGTAAAATTCCTTATATTCCTCATAAATATAAAATAAAAAATAAAAGCACTTAATCACAAAGAATAGAAACAAATCATTGGCTATAAAGCCATACACGCAAACCAATTGAAACTATTAATACTATACGACTGGCCAGTTTGATCGTACCTCCATCAAAGTACACTCTTTTCCTATGACCACATGAGTTGTACTAGACTGAATATCGGTATGTACATCACCATCATAACTGACACACGAGTTAAGAACTTTAACATGACATAATGCAGTTAAGAATCAATATGATGCTGAATTTTTGCATTAGTTACATGAATTGTAATCCTGGTAAACGCTAAAAAGGAAATACTAAAATTCATAATAAACGTTTGCTCCAAGCTTTAACAATACTGTCATCATGATGGAAACTTGAGGCATTAAGTTAAAAGACATTACTCAGCACTTGGTTCCCGCACATCCAGTTCAAGTGTTACTAAATGACTGTATTATGCTGATGCCATATAAAAATAAATTTATGTTGAGAAGATAGGACATGGTACTCCCTGGTCCGACATTACTGCTTCCATTAATTGGTCCATTATTTTAAACTTGAACACAATGAATGGTAATTTGCTCTTAAATCTAAAATATACAATTAATTTGCTCTTAAAACAAAACGTTTTAATCTTAATCTTAAAAATTAAAAAATCTTAATCCGTAATCTTAATCATTAATCCTAATCATTAATCTTAATGTAATCTTACTTTGTAATTTGAAAACGTGCTCATTTTTTTAAAGAGCAAATCACAGTAAATGTTTAACTAATTATTAAAATATTATACAAAAGATACGCGATAATGTATCGAGCTGCTTGCTTTTCTTCATCGGCCGAAACTTTATAAAAAAGCACCGACACACCGCGCATGAAGTCAGTCAATTGTGTGCCACTTGGTGAATCACTGGCTGCTTGCGTACTAGAACTGCTTTGCGCTGAATAAACGTAACATTTTATATTTATTAGTTTTACATTATAATACAGTCTATTGTAAAATGAGAAGAATTTTTTATTTATAACGTCTAACATTAATTGTATTCAATTAAAATCATGACACTGTTTAAATTCAATATAAACGTGCACAATATTAGAGGGAGAATTTTCTAATACATTGTCTTATTAGTTTTTGAATTCTCTACAACAACGAAATATTTTCTTCAAAATATTCTGAAATGTAAGAAATATTCGCTGTCAGTTATATACTGAAAATAATTCGCTCATAAATTTGATTAAACTTGTGTCAATATTTAGGATTTAAGAAATTAGATTAAAATATACAACTAAAGACTTAAATTTATGTATTAATTAAAATAGATTTAAATAAATTTATAAAAATAATAAATAAAAATATCTAAAATAAACACAGCAGAATCATACCTGAAGCTTTAGTTTTGTTTTCATCGTGATCAAATTTGTTCTTTCTCTTTGCTGCCTTTCTTGGATAATAATATCTGATATACTAGAGTTAATGTAACAACAAGATTTTAATATAGGTCTATGGGTATATAATTTAAATTTAATTTAGTATTCTTTATTTTAACCTGCAATAAAGTATTTTTGACATCAATTTAGACTTAAATCAATATTTACAGAATAGCATAGTCTCTCTGATACTATATCGGTGAACTGCTCAGCAATAGTAATTATTAGAATATAATCAAACTATATATATTGTTTGTTAATATCCATTAGCACTAGAAGGCAATTTAGTGATATAATAGGAAGTAGATTATCATTCGTGAATGGCATTAAAAAATTTATATCAAAGCAAGCAAGAATATATGATAACTCTGGGACAGCATTGCTGACAGAAAATGCCTTTAAATTACGCGGTTTTAATATATATTTTATACGCGAAATATTTCTGATTGCTACGATCACCTAAAGCAAGTCATCTAAATATTAATAGCCTCATTTCACTCAAATTCAGAATAACTCGTTTCCAAGTCTGATTCTCTACTCACTATGCCATCAATATTATAAACGCTATGTACAGTAAAAGCAATGACAAGGTATCATCAGATTTATTATATCACAAAACTCTTTACAGTTAGATTAAAATATTTGTACAGGATACACGAATGTTGGTACACCGCGATTAGACAATGCCTTTTGTATGAGTCGTTCAGTACCGTACCAATTAAACCCCGGTGTCTTGTAACCCAAGCGAGGTAGATGCACGCTTGCTATAAAGTAAATATAAGTTACAAAATTTATATATTGCAATAATGAAAGTTGTACAACAATTGAGTTGAGATTGAGCAACAATTAAACCAAGAAAATCTGTATTAACTTAATAAATATGATTGTTAAAAATAGTAGCATAATAAAATAATAGATAACGGACATGATAAAATTACTAGAAACTTTAATTTCAAGATTACCAGGTGTAAACAATATTGAAGATGCGCTAAAGAGTGCAATAAGTCAACAATTTACTGCAATCCTAATGGATTTGGACCTTATCTTTCATCTCAAGTTTTGACATTATCTACTGAATAAATAAACTGCGGCAATTAGAGTCTAACCTTTTTTAGCCTTGGCAATGTGGCAAAGTTTGTCAAAGGCTTGTCGAAGAGCGGCAAGTTTGATTCCTGACATCTTGTTTGAACTGTCTCTTGATTGAGCAACAATTAAACCGAGCTGCGAATAAGATAAAGAATTATATAAACAGAGAAATTAAATAAGTGCATAAATGCCACAATATCATCTCAGCATTGTTAATTTTAAAATAAAAAACTGTAATCAATATTGTCTTTAAAACTAAATAATACAGACAAATTGATATTTTCTGATATTTGATATTTTGATATTATAGACAAATTGATATTTTCTGATATTTGATATTTTGATATTATAGATAAATTGATATTTTCAAATTGCATTCTCTGATCTAATAAACATTTTATTAAATATTAAACAATCAAATATCAGAGAGAGATGAACATACAAAGTCTTTTCCCGTTGAACGGCTCACAACATCATCAACAGCAATCAAATGCAGATCTCCTAATGCTAAATCTATTCAACAATAAAACAAACAAAACTACATTAATCAATAGCAAAAGATTACTTATTGAGCAATAATAATTCATATATTATATGAATCTAAACACAATAATGCTATTAAATAGCATTGCATTCTTAATTTAATAGCTAGCTAGCAGTCACTAGAATTGATTAACTAGACTAATACTAACATTAACTACAGGATTATACAATAAAAAAATAAATAATTTTATCAAATACTGTTTATAAAATAGTTTATCTATACATATTTTGTTTATAAATATAATTTTATAATAATATTGATAACTTTTGCATTAAAGAATTTAATAAATCAGTAGGAAAATAAACATCAGCACATTATCAACATCACCCAATGTCTTCTGCTCTATAAGAAACTTAATGTGTACAGATTGTATTACATTACTGTATTCACCTTTCATTTTGCCAGCCAGTGCATACTGCTGCTCTGGTTGACGACTCCTAGTCGTAATGCTGTCAAATAGACCGCCTTTACCCCAATGACCAGAATTGTCTAACAGCATAACAATCGATTATATAAAATTAAAATTTTAAATTAACTAATGATAAATAATATAATATTACAAATAGATCAATCAAGAATCAAACAAAGATCTTCAAAAAATGAAATCTACTATGAACATTTAGATTTCAAATCAAAGTGATTTTATAAAATAATATAGAAGTGACACTAACCGACACAGTGAATAATAATTGCGTCATTGTCACCAGCATTAGACGGATGAGTGACATCACCGACGACATAGCGGATACTTCGGGTCACTTCATCACCCTCTCCATCACCCGTTCCATCCACGTTTTCATCATCACTTTCATCATCTTCATCACTAGGTAGATCTATGCTGCATGAAGTGTAGTTATTTTTAGCCCAAACAGCTTCTCTGAAAAAATGTACAAGACAAATAACTTTTTATTAATAATTTAACTAATTATTTAATAATAAGAAATTGAGCAAGATTCCGGAGTAAATGAAAGGTTTCTAACTGTTTCTTTTTTCGTTCCTGAGCCCGTTTCACTTCTTGTTCTTCTTCTTGTTTGGCCCTCAATGCAGCAGCTTCCTCTCTCTGGCAATTATAGAACAAATAATATTCTTTTTAAAACTCGATAAATGTTTATCTGTTATATGTCAATATAATAAATAGTATATGATATAGTATATATATAATATATATAATAATATAGTTATAATTTTGGTCTACTTTTGCTATCTACATTAATTAGTGCAAGAGTGTCCGACTCAAGATCAGACATATGTTCAAATCGTATCGAAGTCAAAGATTTCATTTTGAAATAATCTATTTTGCTAAATCTAAGTTAAAAATGACTAGATCCCATCGCTGGACGGGTTTTGAACCTTGTATTTTAATAAAAATTAAACCAGATTCATATTAAAGATCAAGTTAATCACCAAACATGTTCCTTCTTTTGCTGTTAATACACATCAGCACAAAAAAAACATTTAGTGACATGTTGTACACTTGCCATACAGAAACAAACTCATGACAGCATCTGACTATTAACGTATTGCATTAATAACTTTCATTCAAACTTATATAACCCTAAAACTGATTTTTATTTCCAATTGGTTTCTATGATTAAATGTAACAACTAGAGACTTTCAATAGAAGAATCTTATAGTTTTATACCTTAACCCGTCTTTGTTCAAGTTCCTCAGGGGAAAGCTTTTTTCTTGGTTTTCTGACCGGAGTTGGAAGCTCAGTGAACAAACCTTCGTCTAGTTTAAAACTTTGTTTGCTTCTTTTACTGCGTGAATTATCTCCGGACTCTAAAAGCTTGGCCTTCTCAGCTAGAAAAAAATTTAAATATATAAAAAAATACATTATAATATATCTAATATATATAATAGAGAGAGACTGCTACTGCTGCTGTCTTCACCATGTATTTTCATAAAGCAATGTTTTAAAGTTCAATGTTAGTTACTGAACATTTTAGCATTCAATGTTACTATTCAATGTTCTAGCATTCAATGCAATTATTCAAACTTCTAGCGTTCAACGTTATTATTGAGGACCCCTTTCTTGGACAGGTTTTTCTACAAGTATATATAAAAAACATAAAATATAAGTTAAACAATAAAATCTAAAATCTCACCATCAAGCAATTTTTGGAATGTTTTCAAATCAGCCGCACTCGGTTCTTTAGAATAATCAGTTCCTTCAAATAAGTACATATTAGATACTTGATCCGTTGATTCAGTATCCATCTTATTTACAACAGTACTTGTACTCAACTGCACGACAAGTAAAATATTAGTACAATAATGATTTATAAGTTTTATTAATTAATATTATTATTTTTAAAGTATTTAACTATTTACAATTTTTAGCAAGTTATATAAAACTGATAAATACATTAAATTCTTTTGACATTTTATTCCTAATAAAACATCAGCAAAATATATGATTGATATAAAAATTCTACATATTTTGACTTAATTTTCTTTATACAAATCTAAATAAAAAAACCTGTGTATCTTTTGCAGGTCCATCAGTCTGCCATATTCCATTGACTGTAGGACCCAAAATGGATGCAAAATCAATATCTTCCAAAGTACTGTCTTCATTTTCAAATAACTTGTCCAGACCAAATTTGATAATATCCTCAATCTGTAAATAAGAGAGTTGGGGTATAATAATTATCATGAATATCTGAATAAATTTATTTGAAACTTATTATAAACATAATATTAAAAAGGTAATATTAAAAAGGTTCTGTTTACTAACAACATATCCATTAGATAGGTTAGTCATTTGCTGCATATATCCTTAAAAAATTTAGACGCCTTCATTACATTATCAAAGACACTTCAGTCTTTAGTTTATCATTTAAAGTAAATAATTTTTCACAAAAACACTACCTGAGAAATTTGTAATTTATTTTGATAAGCTATATATTTCATCATCAGTTTTCTAGCAATAATTTCAATTCTTTCTAGAGGGGCAGTAAACAGTCTGCCTTGCTACAAGATACCCCCCACCCACTGCCCTACCTCAACAGAATCAGCTACAGCTTTAAGAGTCAATATAATAAAAATAAAATAAAATAACATATTCTGATCACAAGCCAAACATCATTAACGCATATTCAGCGATTAACATTACTGTTAAATTATGTCAAACTTTGAATATTATATTTATTTCATCATAACACATACAGCGACCAAACAAAATCATATTCAGATTAAAGTGTCTCATAATACCTTCATGAGTTCATCGCCTGTCACCCCTTGACTAGTGGACTGACCCGGTACTATGACTGCATTTGTAAGTCGCAGTTTATCCTCCGCTCTTCTTAAAATTATCTCTTCAACTGTGCATCGACCGATTAACCGAATGATCTTTACATTTCTAAAAGAAAAATAGCTTCATTTAGTAAATATATTACCAAAATTTCCTTATAAATATTACGCATATAAAAGATTTTGGATAATAATCAAAGTTATCCTTTTCAAAATTCAATTTCTAACCGAGATATGAAAATAAAAACATGGCAGCTTCAACTAGCATAATGTCACAGAAATTAAAAACTTGTATTTATAATAGATTATAAATGACTGATTACTACACTCAATCAAATGACTTTATATTTAACTTCTCAAGTTATAATCTGGCAAAAACGCTAAATCAAATTGCTTTACATTTAAATTAAGCTCTCAAGTTATAATTTCACCAAAATCTAACCTTTTTTGTCCAATGCGATGGGCCCTTGCAGCTGCCTGTAGATCATTCTGAGGATTAAAATCACTATCAATAAATATGACGGTATCTGCTGATGTAAGATTTAACCCTTGCCCACCGGCCTTGGTACTTAGTAAGAAGACAAATGTGTCCTCGTCAGCATTAAAGTTACGCACGGCTAAAAACCGCTCTTCAGCTCTTACTGAACCGTCCAATCGCTCGTAAGTAAATCCTGTGCAATAAAAAAGTATATTGCATAAATAAGAAAGAACAATCTAATAGATTACAGATTAATGCTTGCAACTGTAGATTTAAATTTCATTCAAAATTAAACTCAGCAAACTAGGGTTAGGTTATACAGGTGATGGTTAATTTTAAATTCGTGAAAAAACTATATGTTGGGCTATATGACATCAACACAAACAAACAATTTACTAACACAGCGTGAAACCGAGTATGAAGTAATAAATATATGAATACTTTTAAAACACAATCCACCTATTAAGTTTTTTGGGAATAATGGTCATGCACATGTAAAACTTAAGCTAATAAAGCTCATAAAAGTTTGCAATTTGTTCACGAAAAAAAAGCTTTGGGGTCAAGGCATTATTCTCTGTAATGATATGATAATGATGATGACACAGACCGAACACATCGTTAAATTTTATAAAAAAAGGCTCACCCCTATAGCCAAGATAGTCCTGCACAATGTCCAGTACACGAGTCATTTGAGAGAAGAGCAACACTTTGTGTCCGGTTTGTTTAAGATAGGTCAGTAGTTGGTCAATGACAGTCAGCTTACCGCTCGCTTCAATCAAATGATCACCTAGCTCAAATGGCTCCGGCTCAACTCCTAAAAATTAAAAAAATTCATAAAAATTATAAAAAAGATGAAAATTAAAATTTAATTTAAACATCCTGAGTTTGTATTCAAGTACAAACTATATGTACTCAAGTACAAACTATATGTACTCAAGTACAAACTATATGTACTCAAGTACAAACTATATGTACTCATGTACAACTCGGGATTTGTTTTATTTCAGATAACATCTCTAGCAGGCTTTTTTTTAAATAAATATAAAAGTATACATTTAAATATCAGATTAAAGTTTACACACAAATTGAATAAGTTGCATAATAGAGTTATTTAATTCAAAAATTATTTCAATTGAATAAATAAAGGTTTCAACAAATAAATAATAAAAAAAAATAAATTCATGAAAAAATCAAACAGAATAAACTCTAAAACAAACTTTTTGTAACAGAAAATATAAATATCGTTTTTAATTACTCAACTGACGCAATGCGATAGTTAAATACACAATATAAATATGCATGCATTACAAAAACAAGTAAAGAAAACTTTATCCAACATACGAATTAAAAGATAATTTATATCATCGATGATTTATAGCATTTTTCATGACTATTGTTTTATAAAGCGTTCTCTTATGTAACCTATAATACCAACATTATGACAATGACGATATGATAATAATGAATAGACTACAAACAAATCTACAATAATACTGAACAGACCGTCAAAGAGATATGGATGAGCCACGCACTTGCGTAACTGCATGAGAACATTAGCAAGACGAGTTTTGTTTGGCTTCCCATACGAATCAAATGCGGCTGCAATAAATCAATCAGCTGCATCAAGTATATGCCAGACACTATAATATAAAGCAAATTCTTATCATAAGCTTTCAATGAGAAATAAGCCAAAATATACTTTAAATAACTAATATTGGAGAGAATATTATCATTATAAAATATCATCATCGACATCATCATCACTATGTCATCACAATAAAATATATTTTAAAAATAGTAATGTCAAATCATGCAATATATTGTAATATTGTACAACAGTTTTATAATCCGTACAACAGATTTTATCAAAAATTTAAGGCGTAATTGCTTAGTAAACGAAAACTTTATCTAACTTCTTTTACCAGTAGTAACTAGCAAACAATTCGTCAACACACTTACATAGCTTTATTTAACCTGATATTCTTCAATGTTGTATTAATTAATAAAATAAATACAATATAAAAAATACACAAGTAAAATATCAGCATTATTGGAAAGTTACCGATATCTTTATTGAGAATGGCCTTATAGTAACGTTTCTGTAGAGATGACAGACCGTGAAACAGAATCACCTCAGATTTCTTTGGCAAATCTTTCAATACATCGGCTTTGATTCGACGCAGCAAGAAAGGTTTTAATATCTTAGATAATTCTAAGCAGAAAAATTAATTACGAATAATAAAGGAAGTAAATATCTACATATGATATTTATAATATAAATATATCTTTCCTCTTTTATAAATTAGTTGAAATAATAAACAACTAGAACAAATTTAAGATAACTAGTAACAGTACAGTAAAAAAGATATCTTTTAAATTCATAAGATATAATTTAGATCTGAAGATCTTGAACAATAGACCTTTAAATTTTAAGTTCACAAAATATTTCACAAAAAGCTAAATCCAAGTTAACTAACCATATCTAAATTACTTTATTGTACCAATTACTTAATCATAAATAAAATAAAATAAAACTCAAATAAATAAATAAATAATAAGATTTTGAAGAAGCTAAGATTCTAACCCCCAGCCTGATCGCTTTCAGTATCACAGACATCCTTGTAACTGTCCACAAATTCATCGGCGTATCGTTGTTTAAAGACAGGACGGGCAATGAAGCAGAGCAGAGCGTAAAGTTCTCGTAGATTATTCTGTACCGGGGTACCAGTCAACAATACACGATGGTCTATATCAAACTGTGTGATGAGGAAAAAAAAATAAATTTGAATAATTTTCATTTTTTTAGTTCAATTTCATTCATAGAAATTGTAAAATTACTATAATTACTTTAATAATTTAATAAATTAAATGTAAATGATTAATTAATGACTGATTAATTATATATTGATGATATTAGAGTACTGATATGGAATTCTTTCAGTATGATATTAAATTCTTTGTTACATTTCTAACAATTATATATCTTTACTCATCGTTAATAAGAGACAAATAATGTAATGAAAACAATTAAGCAAGTTGAACAAATGCAAGATATTAATCCAAGGTTATGAATCAAATCAGTGCGATTAAAAGATTTGTTTATATGTTGATT
The DNA here is from genome assembly GCA_034700105.1 of Oconnorella tubifera. Classification (NCBI taxonomy): domain Eukaryota; kingdom Metazoa; phylum Annelida; class Clitellata; order Enchytraeida; family Enchytraeidae; genus Oconnorella; species Oconnorella tubifera. The sequence goes on from JAQIXG010001274.1 coordinate 14,108, forward strand.
AATGTCACATCACATCAAAGAAATCAAGCAAAAAAACATTTGAAAAAATGCTTTTTGTAAAATGAATGCTAATAAATTGTGATAAATTTATTCAAAAAAGATCAACAGAACCTGAGCTGATGCATATGTTTGAACAAACCTAAAATTACAAGGTTCTAGAAAGAGTCATCATCCAGACAGCTAAAAGTAAAATGCTCCATTTGAGCAAAGCTTAAAACATAAAAAAATTCTGACAGCAGTCACCAAAAGATCATGTCATCAATAAATTAAACCATACTCACCTCTAGTTATTTATATATATATATACTTAAATTTACAATTAATATTTTATGAGCATACTTTAATAAGAGCTTGATGAAGTAAAGATTCTCTATTTTTAAGACGATGCGCTTCATCAACAACAAGAACTTTCCATTGAAATTCACTCAGATATTCTTCGTCTTTTAGACAAAGCTTAAAAATAGGATTAAAAAATACTTACAAAAATATTATACAGTGATAATTAACTTATACGTTTAGTTTTCTACAATTTAATAGAAATTAAATATAAAGCAAGAAAACATTAAATTTCAGCGCAAATAAAAATATGAATGCATTTACTTTTGTGATCTGTCATAACTGTAATAGGCTAATTAAATTAGTAGTAGCAATTTATATAAATACATCTGATGGTAAATTAATAAAGAAATTACTTTGCTACTGTTTATAAAAATTAATTACAGATTGATATATTCTTAACCTTTCATTTAAGATCCTCTTACAAGAACAAAAACTATAACTTAATATATTACTAATTAGTTATTATTTAATAAAAAGAATTGCAATCATATTTGAGATTTAACGAAAGTCTATGTTACAGATAGGAATATTTTATATCTGAGAATTAACCAAAGTGCATGATACGGATAAGTATATTTTATTTTCAAATCTTATTTTCAACTAGTTTTTATTACTTATTTTCAACATCTTTCCGAATTGCTGGCTTTATCTGAACTGCACAAATGTAGCATTTATGGACATTACAAGAGTAAACTAATACGCTTTTGATTACGATTAAAGCTTATAAAAACACATTTAGACTTTAATGATTCTTTAATATAGACCTCATATGAAGTAATGATGATATGTACATCACTTCTCACTCTCAAATCATCCTGCATTAACGCTCTCTCTTCTTTATTACCAATGTACACAATGAAATTTAATGATGGAGCAAATCTATAGAAATAATAATCATCAATTTAAGAATAATTTTCTGTTCTATTCTATACCCTTTCTATAAAGTAAACTAAAGTACTTAAAGCACGGAGTCTATTTAAATCTGCTTTAACATTGAATAAATAAACTGACAGTAAGTAAACACAAAGTGATATTCAGTACGAATACAATACATGATTACACTTTACTATAATTGATTAGTGTACTCGTGAATACAAACAACTGTAAAAGATCTGTTATATATTATTGACTACTTAAGTCTTTAGCTCAAAATTAAACTCTTTGGTAGCCAAAGTCTGTCAACATCGTCATCTAAGCGAGGTACTGTCTCTTATACATATCGCGTGACATCAGTAATGTCTTGCTAGTAAAATGTTATGGATATCCCGACATAGCGGATATTATTTTTGCAATGACATAAAAATAGTTAACTATAAACAGAGACAATACTTAACCAAAAGCAGCATTCTGTCCTCACCTAGTAAGTTCAGACTTCCAGTTTGATATGACAGAGAGAGGAGCTAGAATCAGTGACATATTTTTTTTCTTTCCCGCTGGAGCATGAACATACACAAGAAATGAAATAGTCTAAAAAACAAAAGATAAAATAATAATCAATTCAATTTCATGACAATTGACTCTAACTGAATTTTAATAATATTAAAGAACATAACAATCTTAATATGAAAAGCATTGTATTGTAGTAGAGAAATGACTAAACAACAAGCGATCAACAGCGTCAAGCCTCAAGCAATAATACAAGAATCATTTTTAACAGATTTATAGAAAAGTCTACAAATGTAAAAAAAAATTATATTATAACTTGTACATTGTATAGCTGTACAATAATAATACCTTAAATGAATATTATATATTATCTAATGCTCCTAATCCAAAGTATACCACCATATTGGCTCCAATAAAGACTGTACACAGCATAATGTTCTAAAACGTGAGATACCTGGCTCATAAACTGCTAAAAGAAAACTTTCTATTTCAATTTGTACGACACTATATAAACAAGACATATGATTGAAGTTACACCAATGCAGAACTTAAAACAAAACTTCAAGACATTAACCTGACAGGTTTTACCCAGTCCCATTTCATCAGCAAGAATACAACCAAGATCTGCATGGTAGCGACCAATCAACCAATCAACTCCTTCCAATTGATAGTCTCTCAACTTTACTTCTATTACGAAATATTTACAAAATATAATTGTACCGTATATTAGTCATGCGTTCAACAGAAAATGTATTGACTACTTAAGCGTATTAACTACTCTAAAGCACACAATTATTTGAACTGCTAAAATCAACTCACAGAACGATATACTAGACTAATATAATAATTTAGTATTACAGTAGTAATTATTAAGGTCAATAAAAGTAAAATGTTTGAAAAGTGCAATTTTGTTTGACTTGTCACTTATTGCGTACTGCTAAAATTGTCAAATTCAAACAATGATGTCAAAATAGGTTGCAGTTTAAGGTTAAGCATAAAATTTAACCTTAAACGCAAAATATTGAATATTGAATTGAAATAAACATCCTACTATACAGAATATGCACCAAAAAACTACCAACACCCAGAATTTTTAAATATTACACACTTTCAAGGATCTCATCAATATGATCAGACAAGAAACTGTACTGTAGTCAAAATAACTCTCAATTATAATAAGACGAGAATGGATTTAATAAAAATAACATTAATTATAATGACACCTTTTTATACACTTTCATTTAGCCTATATAAGTAAAACTTTTATAATTACATATAACCTTTCAATCCATTGCTCATAAGTAATTGCTCTGTAATTACTCCTCGGCTCTTTGACTCAGATTTTATTCTATCAGTAATTTCTTCTATTTTATCGCGAATTTGATTCATTCTGAACAATTTGATTACTTATTTAATCATAATTATTTATTTATTATCATTTTAAAAACAGTGTTTAGATGCCAGGCAACATCAAGCAATACAACGAGAGATTATTAAATTTTTTTTTTTTGTCAATTCAGCAACTTTAAATTAGTTGGTACCAGCAAATTGGTGTCAACAATTGATGCCAACAATTGGTGCCAACAGTTGGTGTCAACAATTGATGCCAACAATTGATGCCAACAATTGGTGCCAACAGTTGGTGTCAACAATTGATGCCAACAATTGGTGCCAACAGTTGGTGCCAACAATTGATGCCAACAATTGATGCCAACAGTTGGTGCCAACAATTGGTGCTAGCAATTGGTACTAACAATTTGGCACCAACTGCGGCAACAAAAGAAATTTTGTTTATGGGATTCTTTAATATTTGATGTCACATCAACACAAACAATTAATCTATTTATAGTTTTTAAGCTGTATATAGAAACCGACAGAAAAGAATATTTGGTATTATAGTACGTACTATAGTTAAAAATTGTTAATTACCTTCGTATATTAATTATAATGTTATTAATTTTAGAGATAAATAGAATCTGATTATAATTCAGCGACTTTTTAGTATTCAGTAAGCGATACTAAGCGAGATACCGCAGATGTAAATTTATGGGGGTGAGAGGCCTCCTAAATGACTCGCCCCCCCTCAATTGTGTTTGAATAAGCAATTTTTGGTATAATAATATGTTATCGGTAGACTTACTACCGCTGAATACAAAATAAATTTGTATTAAGATATTGAAATTGCATACTATATATATAAAGTATACAAATTTTCATTAAAAAAGTTATTATACTTGTTTGTCATTGTTTAGTGTGAACAATTTTACTCCCCCCCCAATATGAAAAAAATTCCACCACCGGGTGAAAATAAAATTTTTTTACCGAATTTACACAAAAAAAATAATTTAAAAATTGAATTAAAATTTTATTTTAAATAAGTAAATAAAATATAATTTAATTAGAAATAAATTAGTAGAAATGAGTCCGGGGAAGGGGGAAGATAAGACCGGCTCCCTGGCCGTGACGAGGGACCGGAGAAGCAACGCGGGGGCTCGCATGTCTAAGCTTCTGCAGGCCGAGGACGAGGATGAGTTCTATAAGACTACCTACGGGGGATTCGATGAGGTCATTTCTATATGTTTCTCTATTTATATCTTATTATTATATGTTGTTGTTAAATATGTTATTTTGTATTAAATCGTAAACTATTAGTTATTCAGAATTTGAGGTAGCGTTAATGATAGAGTGATTTTAGATTTTATGCTAGACTATTTTTTTGCTCAAATACAAAAAGTTGTGCTAAAGTTGTGCTGCGTATTTTTGAAATATTTCAAAGCGTTGAATTTATTATTTGCATTTAATAAAGATAATTAACACTCAAATGATCATGCGTAAGATATACATTTAATTTGTGTATAGCATAGATGATGATTATTTGAATCTAATATATTTGCTCACATTCGTGACTTTCTCTAATCCTAATCATTTCAACTTCTCTTTCAAGCATATATTAAATCGTATAAATTTTATGATTCATTTTATTAAAGTTTTTGATCAATTAAAGTTAAGTAATTACTCACTCATTTTAAATCCAGTTAGTTTTCAGTACTAGGTACGTACACTCGGTAAATAAGACAATTTTTTGTTTTTAGGAGGAAGATGATAACGACTACAGATCAGAGGATTCAGGTTCTGATCACACGGACTCTGACATTGACATTGATGAAGCGGATGAAGTGAAAAGTGATGGAGAGGATGAGAACGGAAAAAAACGAACAAAACGACTCGTCACTAAAGCTTATAAGGTTGGATGGATTTATTAATAATATTTATTTCTTTTAATTTCAGTAAATTGTTATTATATAACATTTAGTGCAATTAAATAGGCAGAACGGTTTATATTAGGTGATTTATAACAAGCAAAGATACTGTACTAATGTTATGTGAATTGAGAAATGTATTATTACATCGGTTAATGGGACATTAAGATATTATTACTATTTGTGAATAGTGTGGCTGATTAGCAAATGGATACCTATATCGCAGTCTGATCATGTAGAATTGTAATAGCACAATGCCTTATAAGATAAAGCACCTGGCTAACACTGTGTTATTCTATTGCTGTATCTTCAGAATGGTATAATTTGATATAAAGTAATTTTTATTTTAGGTATAACATGTTATATATGCTTTTTTATAGTTAAAGTTACTTCTAAAGTGTAATTGATGAGTGGATTACAGCTGCTGTCAAAGATGTTTCAAATAATTATATGAAAATATTGAATGTATTGCCATAACTGGAATGTGAGACTTATTGGTTTAGATTTATGCGCTTTACCATTTGCCAATATACTACTATATTTGGTGTTGTGTTACTGACATGATTATTGTCTGTTATTATAATTATTATTTTTTGTTTCAGTTGCGTTTTCTCTTAAAAACATTTAAATATCAAAAGTTTGCTGCACCTTGTAGCGAAGTGCATTATAAAGCAATGAATGAATAGTGGTAACAGTTAAAATCTTGATCATAACTTGACCTCTAAATGAATGAATTCTTTTGTCGTCGTTTAGGAACCTAAGAAAGCTGCACATGAAAGTAAAAAATCAGTTCCTACTAAGTCACAGCTACCAGTTGTGAAGCCAACAAAAGTAGAAATCATTGAAATGGGTATGCATTACAATTCTTAAATTTAGTTTATTTGCGTAGTAAATTTTACTCTTTGTCAAAAATAGAAGCTTAGTTTATGTCGCTTTAATGTGTAATTTTAGTTGACATGCTGTACATAAAGCGTTTAGTTTGCTTGTAGCATAATTTACCAAAATTCAGAATTTGTTATTTGTGATCCGCTTTATTCTTGTATGTTTAAATTAACTGATATTGACATTCTCATTACAGGATCTATAAACGCATAAGTGTAAATGTTGTATTGTTTGATTAAAATATTTTAATCAAAATAGCAGAAAAAAGCTTTTAATTGCTGGTGAAGCAAACTAATATGAAACGATCAGAAGGAAATTTTTATAATAAACTATTAAAAATTGTATCATCAGTCCTTAAATATATTTGGTTGGATAGTTGAAAATGTTCATTCTTGCACTAATAAATTCTTGAAAGTAATTTAGATGCGTGCAAATAACCTTTCACACAATCATTTTACTTTCAATATATATTTTATAAGTGAGTAATATTGAATTTCATATACATTATATCTTCATTTATAATGTTGTAGAAATGAAAATATAATATATTAATAACTGTTTCTTTCTACATTGTTTAATCCGTAAAAATCTTTACGACAGATCGTAAAACTTTAAGAAAATCTACAGCTGAGAAATCACGTAGCTCTGAGGGGACCATTAAAGAACGAGAAGCAAGAGCGGCGATGCTGCGTGCAATCGCAGAGAAGAAGAAAGTAGCATCAGTGAGGAGATTGACGCAGGAAGAGCTACTTGCAGAGGCTCTTGTCACTGAGCAGATCAATCTTAGATCTCTTGGTTGGAAATATAACAGATTTTAAATAAGAAAAGTTTTATTTTTTGGTTTTATTGATTTATTTTCTTAACTTATTGATTTATTTTTTCGACTTATTTAAATTTCTTTAAGTAATAAAAACTTGCATCAAATTGTGTGTGGTGATAACATGAAGTGATAGTGTGACGTGATTTTATATTTACTTTATATTCAAATTCAGATCGCGTTTTATAAATTTATTTTGCTTCTAGTAAATTATATCTAGAATATATGTGGTTGCAAATGGTACAACGAGTTGTTATTATGTCATCAGAGTTTCACTTGGACTTGAATCTTATTATTCTGTAGATGATAGTTATGAATTTTACTTTGAATAGTATGCTATTTTTTAATGAAATTGAACAGTTTATAGTACTACGGAATATTTTACATCAAAATATTTGTATCTTTTAAAATACAATATTCTAGATTATAGAATAATAGACTGTTTTATAAGTTTAATCTCACAGTGGAATAAAAGATCACTGGATGATACACTGAACGTAACAGTTTTTAGCATTATATTGATATGGTGATGATTTGTTTTGATATTTACTTGATACAGAAATGTATCAGAGACTAGAATTAGAGAAGAAACGATCCAAGATACACCGACCGATACACAGAGGTCCTATGATACGATATCATTCTGTCACTGTTCCAACAGATGATACAATGATACAAGATATTTCTAAGTAAATGAGTTTTTTTTACAGACTTTAATTAAAGAGTTCAGTTTTGTTTTTGACGTCAAAAAGGTGGCCACTTTCTTTTTCAATCAGCAGCTTTGGAATAAATATCTACTGTTGATGAGCAAATGTAGTTTTTCATATGAAACTTTTATAACATTCAGTTTTTGTTTAAAATTGACTTTATAATTTATACTATTTTAATTATATAGTTATAATTTGTCTTGTGTAGTTATATATATGTTACTAACGAATTGTTATTAATATTAGTTTTTGTTTTAATTCATAAATATATAATAAGCCTTAACTGTAATACAGATAATATAGTTAAGTTTTATAATATTATTATAAATTTCTAAAATCAAATTTAAATTATAAAAATTACATTTATATTATTAGTTCAATGATAATTTTCATCAAATAATTTTACTTTTATTTTATCCCTTCCAGCTCTCATCCACAATCCATCACACCTTCTTCATCTCACTCATCCAAATATTCTCGTAATTTCATCACCTTTAGTGATGACGCCGTTTTTCAACAGTTTTTTCCTCCCTCCTCCCAACTACCCCCCTCACCCCCCGCCAAGTCCTACTGCGCTGTGACGGGCTTGCCCGCGCGCTACTTTGATCCGGTCACGCAATTGCCATATGCCAATGCGATGGCTTTTAAGATTCTACGCAAAGAGTTTGTTCAGGGAGAGATTGATGATGGACAGAATATAGACGTTGAGTTTGATGGACAGATGAGGAGAGTCAGAACTGTGATGCAGATGACTGTTGGTTGAATAAGGGAACTTTAGATTTTATGATTTACTTCTTACTACTTATCAATTATACGATTATATTCTTATATAAACGTATATGATTTATCAATACTAGTGGTACGTTTTTCTATTTTAATATTGTACTTTTGGAATTTTGAAAAATTGCTCATTTTTGAATACGAGAATAAAAATAATGTGTGTGTGATATTTGGTGCGGTGTTGTTTTTAAAGAAAAGTTATTTAATGCGCGGTATTAAGAGAAAAGCGTTCTTATAGGTTAATTTGGTAATGAAATTTCATGTTTTGAGTTTCATTATTGATAAGTTTAGGAATCTGGTTTTTGGAAGCGGGAAATTTCCCCCCGGAAATTTTCCCCCCAAATTTAACCAATTCCTCCTCCGCTTTCCCCCCCCCCCCGACTTCCCCCCGTGTCAAAAAAGCATTTTCATTGCAGATGTTGTTTTTGCTGAAGGGGGGGAGGGGTACTTCATCGTGTAATGTAATAAACGTTGTGACTTTTTCAGAACAATTGTCTATATAGACTCATTTTTTCTTGTTATGAATATAAAGATAGTAATTTTTGTGAAAGTGTCAAAGTGTGGAAAATTATTTACTTTGCAAAACGGAGCAATTAAAAAAATTTAGTTTCCCCAGGGGTTGGGGGAAGTGCCCCTCTTGTTGAAAGGACCGGCGCTCATCAACTCAGTTTTAGTAAAATGAAAAGTTCTTTTAAATTCAAAATTAGAGGGGGGGGGGTCTACGTCTAGAGAAATGTTACGAAGCGTTATAGGGTGGTGGGGTGAGTGAGTCAAAAAAGACAACTTTTAGACTTAAGTAATTATTTGTCCATTTACCATTTACATTTGTCCATTTACAGTGAGGATTTTTTAAATATAATATTTCAAACTACAGGTCAAGATATAGTTTTCATATAACTGGGGGAAATTTCCGGGGTGGAAATTGATAAAATTTGGGGGAGGAATGTCCGGGGGGGGAATTTCCG
>JAQIXG010001275.1:0-23234 GCA_034700105.1 Oconnorella tubifera
TAATAATTTTTCAAGGCAATGAAACAGTCTAGTTAAGAATTTTTCTGATTGGCGCTCGTGATCGAGCAAAGTCCATCAAGGCTTTGACTTGATTGGTGCGCGTAGCATTGTAGTCATTGCTGAAGCGCTATATAAAGCGTTGTCGAGGCGAATTCGAGTCATTCTGTCGTGCAGAATCACCTGAATTCGACTCCAGGGATCGCACCACAGATAAAACACACTAAAGATCTTCTTCTTCACAGCGCGCGCATAAAAGTACGCTCAAGAAGATCATAAAAGGTAGGCGCGCTTCGCTGGGTACTCCCGAGCACGTGTTACCTTGGTTGACCAACCTATTGGCGCTCGCCTTCGGCGAGGCGCGCATTGGGTGAATCAGAATATTGGTTGCCCGCGCCTTCGGCGCAAAAGAGTACTATTGAAGCGCACCTTCGGCGCGCGTTCAATAAAGTGGCTAAACTACCTATTGGTGCCCACCATCGGTGTGTACACTTTAAGTAGAGTTAAATAAGAAGATAAGTGCGCTTTCAGCGCGCTTGTCTGGTGTGTGCTCAGTGGTGGTGAGATCTCTAGTCTGTATTCTTCGATACATAGCTCGTTATACAGGCTTTGATTCACAGGATAGACTTTGATTCTAGATTAGGAGTTTATTAAGCGCGCTTAACGCACTATTTAAATAAATTTATATTATTGTTATAAGAACGCGCCTCAAAGTATAAGAGGCGCGTCTGGTAGGTAACCAGGCGCGCTTGTGAAAGTTTTGAACATTTAGATTATTAAATTTTCTTAACTTGAAAGCGCCTTGTGTATACATTGTAAAGTTTGTATTTAAAAGAATATTTTTTTTAGGTGTGTTTTATTTTTGCTATTTAGATATAATAGCGCGCCTCATGTATTGAGGCGCGCCCAGTATAAAGCTGGGCGCGCTTATTGTGGCATCAGACTTAACGTCTAAGTTACTGAGTTTATTATTAATTAAAGTTTAGTTATATATTTGATAAAAAGACAGAACATTTGATTAATATTAAAGTGTACCTAATACCTCTGTTTTTGTTGTATAATATAAGTTTTACAAAAATAAAAGAACGACTTCTGTTGTCATTCAAATAGTAATTTATCTAAAGCATTTAAAAATAATAGGCGCCCAATGGCCTATTCAAATAACTTGTTGGGTGGTACCAGCGATTTTGAAGCGTTTCCTGGGGATGATGCGGACAATTTCATAACTTGCTACTCTCAGCGTCAAAGGAGCCATCTGGGTGGGAACTCCCCCCTGCTATCATCTGCAGAGATAGATGGTAGTAAAAGGGCCCATGAGCCGCTGCAGCGTCGTAATCGCGCCGGCGCTGCAGCACTTGGAAACGATACGTGGAATCGTATCGACGGCGCCCGCGTCGAGCGAGAAGGCGCGGGCGCCCGGCGCGACACAATCGTTTGCTTTATAAACAATAACCAATTATAAACAAATTCTACAACTAGAGTAGAGTTTGGTCTAGCAGGTAACACTGTGGAATGCGCAATCATCAATTACGGGTTCGATTCCCATTACCGGTAAAGAGGTTATTTTTTCTAATTCTTTTCGGCTAGGATTAGGATTAAGGTTATGACTTAATTAACCAAAACCATACGTTCGTAATGTTTTCTGTGTTTGATTAACTTAAATATCACTAAACTAACCAAATTCAATTGCAAATATAATAAAACTTTGACAAACTTTGACAATTTCGAGTCGCTCAATATTTGGTCCGTAACTTTTCCTGAAACCTTCTTCGCAAGCTTTCAATCTTGTTTCTAAATAGTCAACAAAACATTTCACGCGCAAAAAATAGTTTTAGCTTAATTTCAAATAACAGTGTGGACAAATATAATGGTAAAAATGTAAACGTTTGCTGGATAAGCTGTGGTTAAATTGTCGGTAGACCAAATGTCAGTAGACTAAGTGTCGTAGACCAAAAGTCTGTAGATGAATTGTAGCTGAAATGTTTTTTAAACCAAACACAGAAAATGATAGAACTTTTTGTGTCTTGTACTAAATAACTGTTGGCTTGAAATCACGTTTACAAAAAAACACAGAAAGTTGATATGAAAAACTAAATTCAAACGCCTAACAGGGGTAACAAAGAACAAGCAACAAACCGGCATCGTGCAACGAAGCGATATTACGCAGACACAGATAGCACCAGACTATATCTAGACTCAGTACAGCGTAATTGTCTACTGCGTCTAACAGACTAGAGCGACATTTTCTGCATGAAATAATGAATAATTAAATAATCAATTCTATAATTACTATGACCATGATTGTATATATTCCAATTATAAACACTCATACAAATATATACAATTATATATAACGATATAAATACAATAATATACAAATTATACAATATATTAAATTAATTATATATTTATACATAGAATATATAAGTAAACTATACAAAACAATAATATGCAAATTATATACTCATTCTGTTATCAATGGTCATGCTCCCGTTATATTTAATAATTTGTTTTTAAACACAACTACTCTTCATTCACATTTTTTGCGTAATAGTTTAAATCTGCATACTCGTTATGCAAAGAATAACTCTCACAAGTTTTCTATAGCTGTTAATGGTCCTGTGGTTTGGAATCTTATACCAGCAATTATTAAGAAGTTTTTTTTACTAATACTTTTAAATGTCTGTGTAAGAAGCATATTATAAGTGCACGTACTGTTAGAGGCTATGAATGTGACTCTATATCTATATTTACTCAATGATAAACTGTCATTTATTTGCTGCATTATAGTTAAAGTTGCTCATTTTAATTAATCTTTCTATGCTCGATTGTTATAACCTATTTAATACGAAAATTATTCAATGTATGTTTTCATAATAAGTCTGATTGAATTACTATATAAGTCTAGGATTACATTTTTAATTTCACTATATTTTAAACATTATTGGCATCAATATTGAAATTAAAACATATAACGCAAATATTGCAATAAATGCTAAATTGTATATTTGATAATATTTCAAGTGCATTCAAGGTGTTATATCAGTCATTTGTCAGCTTTATTATTTTCCATCTATTCAATCCTTCAAGCTGTATTTTATTTTTTTTCTTGAGTTCTAGTGTTAAGGTGTTATATATTTCTTTCTTTTTTTCTGTTCTCTTGATTTTCTCACAATAATTTTTGTTCCCAATTACTGAATATATTCCCTTAATTGATATTCTTCTTATTGATTGCTATTTTTTATATTTTGTATTTACTTAAAACAGCAGGTTTTGTATTTTTAGAATCATTAATACATATTTCACTAAATCTTTCATAATTAATAATCTTTGACTATATTTGAATATATTGGACACTATAGAGTTAAGTTAAAATTGTGTTCATGGACTCGAAAGACATTTGTCTGTGTCCGCTCATTCTTTTAATTTCCTCAACTGTTATTGTTATTATCTAATTGTTATACTAACTTTGATATTTTAAAATAAGGTGTCAACCTGTTAAAAAAAAAAAAAATACAATTGCGATGTATTGAAGTTATATATACTTATACAATTATACATATACAATTATATACCTCTTAAATCAGAATAAAAGTCAATCAAATAATTAAACTATTTCAGTAGATCTTAACACTACACTATTTCATTATTTACCCTTCTTAACCTATATAATTGACCTAGTTACATAAACTACTGATTCAAATAAATAACAAATTAAATGTAAAGTTTACCAACATTTGGTAACCCTAACCCTAGCCAAAGCCCTAACCCAAATGTTTTAATAGACCAAATATGAGTAAACATAGTGATCATTTGTCTACAGACAAATTATCAAACCTTTCTAACACAAATATTTAACTTCATCAAATCACTCTTAATCATCAATTAATTTGTCACTATCCACTACTTGACTCAGTTTAATAAAACCCCCCCACTTGACCTAGATAATAGACCTACTTATTTGAACTCCGTATCAGCTTCTAATAAACAAACCAGGGCCTGGATCCAGTCTAATAAACCTCCCCCCACTTGATCCGGATAATTGACCTACTTACGTGAACTTGTCGGCTTCAAGTAGAAAAACTAGTTTCAATCTAATAAACCCTCCCTACTTGACCTAGATAATTGACCTACTTACGTGAACTCCGTATCCGCCTCTAGTAAATAAACGAGCGCCTGGCTCCAGTCTTTACGTTTCAATGCTGATCTGCCTCGTTCATGTAACATCATGGCTACAGCAAGGGCTCTGCGCTCATCTGCTGGCAAGTCTATAGGCTTACCATTCTGATCAGCTATCTGAAGGTTATAACCGTCGTCTGTGCCTGAGAAAAACCATCGAAATAACGCGACTGGAGAAAATTTGATATAGTGGGTTTTCCCGGAAGAAATAGAGTTAGAAAAGTGAAAGCTTTAGAAATTGGTTAAAAATTTATCAAATATTAGGAACATCATTTAATGCTAGTTTATCAATCTATATAGTAGATCCTTCCCTCCCTCCCTCCACCCATCCATCCAACCATTCATTCATCCCTCCAGCCATCCATATATCCATCCATCCATTTATCCACCCATCCACCCACCCATCCATCCATCTCTCTATCTTTACCGTCATGAGTTTGTCCACTCATCCATTCTGCCACTCTTCTTGTTTTGCTCAGTTCTGTAAACTTGTTCTCTTCTTTATTTTCTTCACTGGCTTCCGATGATAATAGTAAAGCCATTACCTGACTGCCATTCTATTATATAGACAGGCAGCAGACAGAGAGAGAGAGAGCAAGAGAGAGAAAGCAAATAAAGAGAGACACAGAGTAAGAGAGCGAGAGACACAAAGAAAGAGAGCGAGAGATAGATAGATAGATAGATAGACAGACAGACAGATATAATGACAGACTAAAAAGCAAATACTTATCTATTGCTAATTTACTGGTTTTGTTATTCTGTTTGTATCCAACGTTTTATTCTATATATATTTTATATATATTTAAAATAAAAATCGAATAGCTTACTATACAACACCAAATAAAAGCCGCTCTAATAAAAAAAATTCATTTTTTCCCTCTAATACCTTGACGCCCTGTTCACTCAGTGAAAGCTCATCCCTAATAACTCTGCCCGAAACAATCAACTTAATCCTAGTTGCCTGAACCTTGCAAATATCCGCTATCGTAGATTTCAACTCGAGTCCGGATATTGATAGATTTACATCGATTGAATTTTCCAGACGCTTTTTTGATCCGGTATCCTGCATAAAATAAATCAATTGAAACAGAATCTTAGTATTAAATATATAAATGATAATAATACATATTAAGATTCAATGTAAAAAAAATATGAATAAAAAAGTTCAACTTGAATAAAACTTGAAAGATCTGAGATTTGAGCATTGGTTCCATGCAATAAATATCTAACTTGCTGCACCCTTTACTAAGAAATTTCTTTGTCTACAGGAATGGTAATCTTGTATTAAACTTATTATTATGTTAGCTTAATCTTGTATTAAACTTATCATTATGTTAGCTTAATGTTTGAACTTGCGGCATCCTTTAGTAAGATATTTACATGTTAGCTACATCTGTTATATCAAGCGTTTAACTTAAATGATATTTTATTATCATTTAATATATTTCAAAAAAATGACAGGCGTACATTTGATGTCAGATTTCCTGCCAGTTTGACACGAACTGATACAAGTGAAGCGATGACACGCTGCTGTTTCTTATGACAGGCGTGCTGGCGTAATTCTTCGAGTAAAGATGTCATGACTGACACCGGAAGCGACATATCATGACTGTATGTCACAGCCAAGGCCTGTATCATCATTATTATCATTAAACTTAAAAAGAAATTAATTTAATTAAAAAATATACTATATTTATTTCATTCATCAAACCGCAAATCAATCATCATTACCCAATAAATATTCATGTAATTAAAATTATTTAAAATTATATTACAACTTTAATCAATTACAATAAAATCAGACTTTGCAATTAAAATCTATACCAGTTGAACTTATAAATTTTAAATCAGTATATCATTATAACCGTAGTAATAATTATAATTTTTTAATCGGAATAAAAAAGCGTATGTAATTTTTATCGGAGAGAAAAAGTTCCTACATACCTCTGGCGAGTCCCCCTGTAACATGCCATCATTTTTAGTGAATGGAGGAAGCCACAGTTTTATGCCATCAGCGTTGAGCCGTTCACGTACTCGGGTTTTAGCCGCTTCCAAGTCAATATCATCAACCATTGCTTGTTCCATTTTAGAAATTAGACGTGAAAATTTAGATGTAAAGGAATTAACAGTGTATTTTAAGAAGTCTGTAAAATGATTAAACTATGTTGGAAATTTAGATGAAAAGAAACTTCTTTTCCGAGTATTTGACATTATAAAATTGGATTTTAAAACAATGACAGCATAAAAATAATGAATAATAGAAAATGATATATGTTATCATATTTGTAAATTATTGTTTTTATTAATTACAATTATTAATTAAGTAATTAAATTATCATTTTGAATTATCAGTTTTAATATGCACTGTCATTGCATTGCAATACATTAAAACATCTGATTTTAAATATAAAACGCAATCATATCGACCAAAAGTTTAAAAGTAATTAAATATAATATAATATAATCGCTTAATTAATTAATAAATTAAGTAATTAATTAATAATTAATTTAATAAATAAATAAATAAAAATTATCATTACATTAAATTTTATAATCAACGCAAATGTTTTGTTTACATTCTAATCGGATTAAAATACACTTGAAGCATTTCCACGAAGTATATTTTCAACCAATCATTGCACAGCTTTTCAACATCTGCAGTCTCATTGGTTCATTAATTACAAGCAAAACATTCCTATTGGTCAGAATTGTAAGTGCAGCGAGTATGTTTAAAACTGATGTCGCAATTGTTGTGTGACTTTTCACTGTTTAATAACCTGGTAATTTTTTCAGTATAACCATATTTGTAATTTTTTAGGCAATATTATTTAACAACAAATTGAAAATATTTCATCAGTTTGCAACCAATTGTTTAAAATATTTATCATAAAAAGTCTTTCCATATAATACAATAAATTTCAGTTAATCCGTTCGAACATTTTATTTTAAAAATTACAAGTAAATTAACACACAGTGAATAATGAATGAAAAAATTCCAACCCATTTAGTTCATAAGTCAAAAGTAATAACTTATAATAGCAGTAGGCCTAGTAAAAAATATACAAGATACAATAAAATGAAATAATTTATACGTTTACACAGCATTTTCTAACACAATGGAAAAGTCCAGAATTGTATAATTTATAAATTATGATGAATTGTATAATACAATAATTCGAAGCAATCATCAATACATAAGCAAATAAAACTATTAAGCATTAACACATCCAATAATGTTTTGTTAAAACTTTCACTATAATCTTTCTATTTAATAAAATCCAAAAAAAACTTAGCAAACAGCTACAAATGTCCAATCTTATATACTTCAGAAATTTCCCCCTTCTATCAAAGCTTTTTTTTATGAAATTTCTTTAATTTTAAAAGTTTCTGTTTGAAATTTCACCATTATGCCAAATATTTGGATGTATCAGACTAAGGGACATGATAAGAATTACAGTTTGATATCAGATTTAAAAATAAAATATTACAAATAATAGCGAGCAAATTGTATTAAATAAGAATTAGACTGCTTTTCCCTTTTTTGAGCAAATGTGGGGTTGAACTACCCCACACACTCCCCGCTAAGTGTGAGGGTGAGCGAGGCAGTGTTCTCCCCATCAAGGGTCAGTTTTAGATAATCTTCAAAATGGCCCGGGGCATTGGGGTGGAAGTCTATAGGGGCGCGAAGAAAATGACGTTTTCTAATAGAAAAAAAAACAAGCTCAATTTTAATTCAAATTTTCGCATGAATAGTATTTACTTATTCATAAAACAGAATGCAGTCAATTAATAAATTAATAATAAATAGATTAACAGAGATATAAAAAAAAAAAAAAAAACTGACAATGGGGAATAAAAAAAATTGAGATTATTTTGCGCATTACACCCTTTATTTGTATTTCCTCTAATAAACAATACAAAAAAATTGAAATATATAAGTATATCAATTTCATTTATAAGAAAATTAACTTAATTAACTAAAAAAATTGAGAAATTTCATTTATAAGAAAATTGAGAAATTTTATAACGCAAATAAAACTTTCAACTATAATCGATGAATTTGAAATGAAAACAAGAGTCGGGCCTATTTCATAAATCACTGTTTACAAATGATCTCAAATACGTAGCCAGATAATTAATGAAATGCCTTACTAAAGGGAGCAACAAGTCAGCAAAATATAATGATCTGCGTAGGATTTAAATCCGAGACTCCTCAGTTCTGAGTCCGGAGGTCTAATAGTTCACCACAAGCAACTAATATATTATATATTTATATATTAAATACAGTATATAAAATTATATTTAGATAATATAATATATAAAGAACAGACCTTAAGACAAGTTGTGTGTGTCTTATAGTAAATGGACCACGCGGCTTGCCTACAATATCAACCTGTAAACGGCACAAAACATACAGAATAATACCAAGATTACAAGATTTCAGAGATTATGTAAATTGCATGGACCTCTCCGCGCTTACTCGATAAGATCTGTTTATTTAACACGTAAGGTCTATACAACTTATTACTTAATCACTGAAATGACTACTGCTTCTATAGTTAAATATGTCATAATAAAATGCAATCAATTCATTGATGTGGCACCAACTCGTTTCTCGTTGCAACATAGACTTTCAGTTGATGAATAGCCATAGTTAAAGTTATAAAAAGCACTAGATTTTACAATTATTTTAAAATGTTGTAATGAAAACGTACGATATGCACTTGTTTGTCTCTATTTCGTAACTCTAGTTTTATAGTCTGCATCTCTCCCATTCTGCAAGGCTTAAATGACATTTGTAATGGAGTCACTGATATCAGACCATTGCACCAGATTATAGGAGAACTATGTAAAATAAAAACAGATTCTTTTAACTGCATTAATTTATAGTTATTGCATGAATTTATAGTGTTCAGGGTGAAAGCTAGTGTTAAGAGTACGATCAATTGTTGAGTAGTGCAAGAGCAATTGGTTAATTTATAGAGTTAGGTTTATAGTTACAAGCGATTGGTTAATTTTTAAAATTAGGGTTATGGCTAGGGTTAAAAGTACGATCAGTTGTTGCGTAGTGTTATATCAGCTTAAAAGGGATGTATAATAAAACATTGTGCAAAAATGTGCAAAAATTAATAGAATATTGTCTTTAAATGTGATGCACTCTATATTTTGCTTTTTATAAGCAAACTGACGGATTCGAGTCCCTTATAATATGAAAATTTCATTAATTTTCAGCTTAATAAAGGTAGCTACTCAATTTATAGCTAT
The DNA here is from genome assembly GCA_034700105.1 of Oconnorella tubifera. Taxonomy (NCBI): domain Eukaryota; kingdom Metazoa; phylum Annelida; class Clitellata; order Enchytraeida; family Enchytraeidae; genus Oconnorella; species Oconnorella tubifera. The sequence continues at coordinate 9,442 of JAQIXG010001275.1, forward strand.
GTCTTCAATAAATTATTATTAATTATTCTTTATTAATTATGTTTAACATTAAGCTTTGATAATGTAAAGTTGTAAATGTTACATTTAACCTTAGAAATTGATAATGAATGACGCCGACTAGTTTTTAAATAATCACCTTGTAGGATCAATAAGATCCTGCAAACAAACTGGTGATTCAATGGATAGTTTTTGTTGTCTGCTTAATGCAACTGTACCAATACCTGTATCGTATGATACCATAGCATCTGTAGCCTGAAAAATACCACCAAAAATAACTTTAAAACTACATCTAGAAAAAAAGACAATGAAGATGATTAAGTGATAATGAATTTGACTATAGAGTCAATGACTGGGGTTCCACTTCTTCAGTTGACTTTGTTTATAAGTTTATATTATGTATAGCTCAAGATTTGTGAAGCTACTACTAGTTTTGACTGGGGAAGAATGACAAATTTTGCGAAACAAGACACTATTTTCAGAACTGCTACGCATTTGCCAGCTGAACACATCAGCTTAATTAGACTGATCCTTATTGGCTTAAGGTCAGCTTAATGGGACAGATCCTTGTTGGCTTAAAAGTCAACAAACAATGAATAATGTCTCAGACATAGCTACCAATTTAAACAAGTCCCTAAAGGGTGTGACAAGTTAGCTTGTTTCAATTCCGGTGATTTATCACTAACGGACTTCAAAGATGTTGCTATATTCAAATTACTGGAGATAGAAAAACATACTTCTCCACAAAGTTCCATTTTGCAAACAGATGACAGACTGTCTGATGAATCGACAGACTGACAGACTATCTGCCAGTGCTGCGAATGACTTCCTGTGTCGTGTGGAGAGAAGCAGGCGCAGAGCTGAAGCGACATCGTATTGAAAAACGCGTGAGCAAAATAGTAATGAGATAATGAGATAAACTAGATAAATATTTTGTTTATTTAAAGGTTTAGTTTGTATATATTAAAAAAAACTACTTAATAACACTAGGAATGATTTTTAAACAGATAGATTTTCTTATAACAGTGCTAGAGTATTTAAAGCCAAGAGAGATTTTTATCATAAAGCGCTCTAGTCTGTGTATATCTTTTCCATAATCCCTCCAAATGTGCAATTGTCCATTACCTTAATTTGCTGAGAGGATCCCAACACGCCATTATCCAAAGAAAACCAAAACACTGCCTGGTTTACTCTTTCTACCGCTGATGTACCGTTACCCTAACATTTAAATTAATATATTAAAACTTAATTAATTTAAATAATAAATAATTTAATCAAAACATTTTATTAAAGATTAACCTTTGGATAATTATGTGAACGATGTCTCAGACATAGATGAAAATTTAAGAATCTTACTAAAGGGTGCAACAAGTTTAGCAAAATATTGAGATTTCTTGGATTCAAACCTGGACCTTTTGACATTAATGACATTAAATGATTTACTTAATAATATCAAATTATAATTATAGACTTAACAACATTAAATGATGACCCAACATCCAACCTTTCTATAAGCCTGAGTGAATGGAGTTGCTTTCCAATGTACATCAACAGAACTTATATTCTTTAGCATTACATGTGACTCTACAATAAAGAGTATTAGTTCTTTGTCACTTAGGGGCACATAAGCAAATGAATGAATATATAAAATATATATATAAAACAAAATAGATTAAATAGTTATATAATGAATCAGATTACACAAGCCGGTTAATTAGAGAAGTGGTTAGAGCAATGGATTCAAAAATGATAGGTCCAGGTTCAAATTGCTGAAAGCTCACTATTTCTCTTAACTTGCTGCACTCTGTAGTAAGATGTTTAAATTGACAGCTACGTTTAAGACACCATATATAATATGGTAATCTATGACGTTGTGTTGGGTTGGGTTAAACTTAACACAACCCAACACAATATCGATATTCTAAAGAACTAATACAAAGATGATGTTAATGATGTTGTGAGCTGGGTGTGCAGCAACCAAGTATGAGTGAATCAAGTGACGAGTAAACAAAGTGATGAGTAAACCATGTGATGAGTAAACCAAGTGATGAATAAACCAAGTGAAGAGTGATCCAAGTGATGAGTGAACCAAGTGATAAGTTAACCAAGCGATGAGTGAACAAGTAATTAGTGAACCAAGTGATGAGTGAACCATGTAATGAGTGAATAAAGTAACGAGTGAACCAAGTGATAAGTGAACCAAGTGATGAGTGAACCAAGCGATAAGTGAATAAAGTAATGAGTGAACCAAGTGATAAGTGAACTAAATGATGAGTGAACCAAGTGATAAGTGAACCAAGTGATGAGTGAACCATGTAATGAGTGAATAAAGTAATGAGTGAACCAAATGATGAGCGATCCAAGTGATGAGTGAACCAAGTGATAAGTGAACCAAGCGATGAGTGAACAAGTGATTAGTGAACCAAATGATGAGTGAACCAACTGATGAGTAAAACCAAGTGATCAGTGAACCACGTAATGAGTGAATAAAGTAATGAGTGAACCAATTGATGTGAACCAAGTGATCAGTGAACCAAGTGATGAGTAAACCAAGTGATGAGTGAATCAAGTGATGAATGAACACTTGCAGACCAGTTTTTAGTAAATGCCATTCAATCACAATCTATCTATATCTATCAATCTATCTATCAACCATCGATCAATATCTATATAACAATATATATTACCCAATAACAATATCCATCTATAAATAATATCTATCAAAGGATAATATATCTTCATTCAAAATTACCCGTAATGCCAACAATTCGAGTAGCAGAAAAATTCAATCTTGTCACAGCACTCAACGCGTCATCAGCCGGCATCTCAACAACACATAATGGCACGCATCGAGATGGCATAATAACGTGATGAGTGTGACGCGTTTCTGCAGCACGACAGGGGAGAGCATTCTGTGCGTATGAGTGAGGAGAGGGATCGAGAGAAGAAGTGGAATAAGAACGCGAGATTGTTCCGGATGAACATGGAGCGATAGCGGAATTACGGACGAAAATTTGAATAACCTGGAATAACGTTAATTGATTCATTTTACTGTTTTAGTGTAATGCTTAAATTTTCCTTAAGTAAAGTATTTTTACTTTCTTTAAAGTATTTTTACTTTAAATAAACAAACAAATGGGCATCCCAAAGTTACTTTGGGGTGCAGCCATTAGTGCTTAAATGATAAAAAGTAATTTTCATTATATTTTTTATTTATCATTATAATTTTTATTAGATTTTTGAATCTTGCACTTTTGGTCTACACTCTAGCGGATAACACTCTGAGTTGCGGAACCAAAACTTGCAAGTTCGATTCTTAGAGCAGGATTAGAAGTAAGGTTACAATTATAGTTAAAATTAGGGTTAGAATTACGGTACAGTTACGCATCGCCATAATTTTTCACGAGTTTCAGTTAGCAAACTATAACTATAAATAAATTTTTACATTTAAACAAAAGTTTAATTTACACTCGAAGAATAAAAAAATTAATTATTTAATTAATTAATTTGAAATCAAGTTCTAATTTAAACTCGGAGAAGAGATTATAGAAAAAGTTATAATTAAGAGCACATTACAAATATAATAGAGAATAGTACAGTTTTAATTGATAGCATGTTACAAAAATAAATAAAGTTTTACCTTAATAACGTCATCACATTTCAAATGCAACTCTCTCGTCCAAGGCAACATTTGCACAGGAGGAGCGGAAACAGAAATAAATATCGCAGATTTACTCCTGGAACAAAAAAAATCTTTTGGTAGTCATCCTTATCGCTATCTAAAAAAGGCATCGAATATTAATAAAAGGTTTTGGTTTTAATAATAAAACCTAATAATACAGTACATTAGGTTATATCTGTATGGATAGTATGAATTTTGGAATGCACACATTGTACGGTCAAGCAACCAACCAAAATAAAGCAGTGGCTGTGTTGTTATGTTATTGGATTATTATTATACCCATTGGTTGTTTTACGACAGTCTGAAGAATTTGGAGAGGGGTGTTTAACACTGTCAAGTTCATTTCTTTCACTTTTACATTTCTTTCACTACCCTTTTCACTTTATTTTACTCTTATTCTTATTTTTTTCTTTTACTTTTGATGGATTAACAAAAGAGATAGAACATTTTGATTAAAGATGAATAAATAAGACAATCAGTACCTTGGTTTTACATGACCATACATAGGACATACAGTGTAGTCCAGTGTAGTTTGTACTATTTCAAAACTATTCAAAACAGACAACATTTGAAATTAAATTAACCAAACAAACAACACAATATTTGAGGTAACATTAAATATTTATTTGTTATTTAACATCACATCAGCACAAGGAGGCTATTTATTGATATATTACGAACTGAATGTGCAGAAATCAAGCGTTTAGAATGTAACACTTGACTTTAGATGGCGCAATAATAATTCTTCTTATGAAATGATGGGACAATCGCATAGTAAATAAAACTAATATATATTTACTGCGAGAGAAACATTACAGAAATTGTGAAAAAGAAAGTTATATAAATATATTACTTGATTAATTAATTGGCTGAATAACTTTCTATAAGTTATGACAGATTATATTTACATAAATATACACAAATTATTGATCGCACAATGATATAAAAAGACTGTAAAAAATATGAAAATTATCGTAATAAATAATAATGGCACATTCATGTAAGAAAATAACTATTTAATAGCTTTATGCATAATGTAACTGATATTTATTCAGTAATAGTTATTTAATATCAATATTCAATCACCATAAAGTGACTTTATAGTGACAGTCCAAGTTATGAGTGAAGACTGGACTCCTCAACGTATATATACAGCATATGTTATACAGCTAAATACTCTTTCATTATAATTGATTTGCAATAACTACTGATCTTGAAGCCAAGAAAGAATAAGAAAAAAGATTCTATGATAATGACAAAGACTTACTGTAATAATCGATTAGAGTTATTTATTATTTCCAGTTTTCCTGTCAACACTTTACGTTCTGAATCAATAAAAAAACTAAAATGAAAAAGAAAGCCTAGCATACCATTTCTATACATAGTATAAAAATCTTCAAATAAGCCGTAGAAGAGCTATTCTACGGTAAAGAACAGGACATTCAGACAAAATTTTTGTTAGAAAAACTTCTATAATAATCTTGCTACTGCATTTCTTAATATCTATAAGCACCCGTTTTGAAAAACTGCTAATAAAGAACATTTATGCATAAAAAAATAAAATATATGGCTCGTGCAACCCACCAGACCACTTCTCTTATTGGTAACGGACGAGACGCAATGTTTTTATCCCTCACGTAAAACAGCTCAAATTTCTGTGATTGTATTGTCATAGGACTAAACTAATTTATCTCTAGATACAAGGAGATGTTTCTCTAATTATATCTGGTATTCATTTATGCGTTAATTAAGAGTTTAAATATTGGAAGGCCTGGTTATCTCGGTTACTTTTTTGGTAACGGACGGGACAATTTGTTCACACATGATTTAATACAAATTTTGAGCAACTTTCAAATTTCTTTTGTTATGTGATGATGTTATATCCTTTTAGACATCATTATAAATGTAATCCAACAATACTGGTTAAATTGAATAAAAAATACAAAGACTACTTTGAACTTTGATCGAAATATGATAAAAATGTCATTACTGAATAATATGAAAATTTACGACCTAAATGTTGCAAACAAAAAGTTGCCAACTGCAAAATATTATAATATTTCTATATGTATAGTAAAGTAACATTTAAATCAAATTTTATACTTTTATTATGCAATTAGTCTGAAAATACTGATCAAATTACATTGAGTATACAAAATATGGTAGTTTCAGAGATATTAATATTAGGCTTATTAGCAAGTTTCAAAACTTTCTATAATGTTATAACAATTGGAAATAAATGACACTCATTAATAATAGTCTAAAATAAGTATATAGACCATAAATATGTCAAGTATCAGTTTTATGAAACTGAAAGGAACTCTTGCAGACTTGTACTAACTATTGGCTAACTCAACTTTATGATTACATTATTCATGCAATAGAAAACAGCACCCTCAACTATTGCTTATTTAAGCATTGAGTCTGCAGGTTTCATTACTGAAACGTTTGTTCCTCATTCCCAACAACCTTTGCTTTACCAGAGAATGTTAAGTTGTCATATCACACCAAGACCCAGTCAACAAGAACAACCTTTATTATGAAATTTATCAGTGACTTGATTGCGCAGCCGGATGTAGTAGATCTGGTAATAACTATATCTGGTAATTGATAAAAGCACTTTGAACATATGCTTTCATATCTGCAGACAGGGAGGAAGTTCATTGAGAAATATGGTCTAAGAACAATACAAAAATCATTTAGCAAATTTCTTAGAAGTTAAAGAATGTTCAGCAATCAATCATTGAATATTGCTAAATATTGCAAACTTAAATCTTTTAGTTTAAAACTATATAATATAGTTCTAAAGGACTCTAATTGTAATATATGACTCTGGTTTTGCTATTACTCTTATTTTGTTCTCAAGTATGCAAGACATCAAATATGTCCCATCCGTTACCTGAAGAATGCCCCATCCGTTACCATGCTTATCATCAGAACTTGAGATGTTGTAAACAAACGTAATCTAACAGAGAATCCAAGTCCATTTTGATTTGCTGACATAATTGTGATCACAGCAATACTGGAAGCACCTTTTGAGGTAACTGAAGGGACATTTAGTGTGCATCGCGTTAAATACACGGAACAAATAAACCTAAGTAATTTATTACATTTTTTCAGCGGATTCAAATAGAATTAAGTAATTTTGAAATAAGTGAAAGTGAATTAGAGCAATCGTGCAATTGATTTAATATAAAATGTAATATCATAGATATACTCTAATTTAAAAAAAAATCATGTTTGCGAAAAACTTCTTCATTGCAAGCTCTGCTAAACAGAAATTCTTACTAGTTGATTCAAGTAGTTTTCAAATCTAGAAATTACCGTCTCTTAGCTTTAAAATGAGATAAGACTATCTGCATATTTCATTTTTACATATTTTTACCTTAGTTTAGACGGGGTTCAGAAACATTAATTATAACGCTAAGTGCAATAGCACTATATAGTGATATCTTTAAATAAAAAAAGGTGTCTAAAGAATTTTGAATTTTTGTTTTAAAATTGATAAAATAGACGCTTTATCGCTATAGTTATTACATAAATAATCATCAAAGTTTGTGGTTAAAGCAACTGATTCAGAACTCTAAGGTTCTCGATTCAAATCTCGCATTGAAATATTTTGCCAACTTGCTAACGTATGTTTTACTACACAAAAGCCTGATTCCAGGGGGCCTACATATGTGCAGATTCTATACAAATCTACTGATTTCTTAAAATTTGGTTAAATCATACAATGGTTTACATTTTAGTTACTATAACCAGATGACGCTATAGTCCACTGAAATAGATAATGTTGACCAGATGACGCTATAGTCCAATGAAATAGATAAGGTTACGCTAAACGTAATGCTAATACAGTCACATTTTACTATATAAATTATCTATTAAATATCAAATAAACAATAACAATTACCGTTTACTACATAAATAAGTGGAAATTAATGACATTAATAGAAAAATTAAATTGCATAATAAATTATTTAATATATATAAACAATAAATTTAAATCAACAGTAGTTTAAATAATAACAAATTTATAAGTACACTTATATTTAATGTCATGGGATAGATTTAATGTCAGTCTATGTCATATTAACGATGTCTCAGACATTGTTGTCAATTTAAGCACCTTATTAAATGGTGCAGAAAGTGAGATAAATAGTATGCTTTCGGGATTTGAACTTAAACCTGTAGCATCTGAGTCCAGTGTTCTAACCACTTCTGTAACAAGCCTTATCTCAAAAATAACTGCCATAACCCTGAGCTTTACAAATTTTAACTGGTATATAAGTAAAATGAGTTTTTTAGTCAAACAGGCTTCATGGAATCCAACATAAGAGAAATTATTATATGATCTTAAAACAAGTCATTCGGCGTATATCTACAATACAACTACACTGGTTTCTACACGATATATACTGATGTCATTAAGTAAAAAAAGTATCTAAAGAATTTTCCAATGAAAATGGATTTATATGGATTAGCCATAAAACACAAACCTCTGTTGTGTGGAATGACGACAGCGTTGGGATCAACGCGCCACGTGTCACAGCTATCTTGTTCCCGCTTCTCTCTCTCCGCAATTTCCTTCGTCGTTATTTGAGACGACGACAAATTATTGTCAGTTTGGATTAATTTGGACGTTTTGTAAATGACTGGTGCAACGTCGCGAGTTTGCGATGAAAAAAGACTGAAAAATATTGATATAGAAAAATTGTAACATTATTATAGTTAGAGTCAAGTTTTGGATTAGGATTAGGGTTAGTCAATGAATTATCAGCGCCAATTAAACACATTCGGATACAATTCGCAGGACTAATTTGGCTCCATTGTGGCATGATATGAAATGTAAAGATAGAAAACAAATATTTGTGATTTTTTAATATATTTTTTAAAGCCTTTTCTAATTAAATACATAGATATTCTTTATATAGCATAAAATAGATATATATAATGTAACTGTGCATGTGAAATTAAAACACAGAAGTAAATAAATAAAAATAATAATGAACAGAAATGTATACGAAAGTGTGCAATTTATGATATTTTAAAAACACTTATTATACTTTACAATAAAAATGACAATATAAAAATAACTAAACAGTAAAAAAACCTAGAAAAAAATGATACACTTTGATCTTACGATAAATTAGACGATTCACTTTCAACATCCACTCTTCCAACTACCCTCCCTTCATCCCTCTTCTCCATCCCACGTCCATCCCCTGTTGTATCCCCATCACCCACAAACTTGGATACATCCACATTATCTCTCTCTCTCAAATAATCCACCCCACTCAATCCAAACTTTTCACAAACTTTCAAATCGCTATTAAATTTCAAATAATCTGAGCTAAGTTTTGATTGTTTATCTGTTATAGCATTTGAAATTTTCACTTTATCAACTAAACGTCTACAATATTCGCTTAAAGTATTATTCTTAGTTGCGTTTTCAGTGGAAGTTATCGGTTTTATACTATGGTCGCCAATTAAGTTATGTTCTTTAAAGTTTTGATTAATAATTCCATGATTTATAATTGCAGACGAGCTTGTACAAGCAGCCTTAAGTCTGATGGGATACGATGTGGCAGTAATTGCCTTATTTATGTCCGGATAAAGTACTGAAGAAATAGACATTTCCTTACCATGACTAGAATTAGCAATTGAAGCCTTATCCTGTATGGGATTGACCCATGATGATATCCCAGGCTTATTCCTTGATAACGCATCCCTATCTATGTCTGAACTAACAATTCTTTTTAGCAATGGATTTAAGTCTAAATATTTACTACTAGCTTCGGATGATCTAATTGTAGAACCAATTGATGTTATTTGATTATGATTTACAGCAGAAGGCAGAGCTTGTTTGGCTGATTCATAAGATGTTTCGTTTGGTATCAGTTTAATTTCATAAGCGGGTCCATTCAGCAAAACAGTCATTAGAAGGGTGGCACTAAAAAGTTAATCTAAAAATTAATCTGCTAAATTAATATATTAAGTTTAAAACACAAATTATTCCAGTGTAACATTATAAAATACAAATAAAATACAAATAATTTAAAAGTAATTTGTTTGTCTAAAAATAAGAAAATAATGAAATAGGTTTCTTTACCCGTTTAGTTTATGAAAATTGTCATCTTTTGATCGTTTGCAAATTACCGAAACTTCACTCGTCTTGCCAGGAGGGATGGTAAGGAGATCTGGCAGGATGGTGAAAGCCTCCCGTTCCTGCCCAGACACGGTCAGCTGAACAGTCACCGGTAGGCTGCCGGCATTGCGAATCGGCAAGATCTTGGTGGCCATTGAATCGAATGATGAAAATGTCAAAGATTTCTATAGAAAATAAATATTCAATTATATTGAGAATTTATCATTAAAAAAACTCAAATATAATGATAAATAAAATATATATGATAAAAATAATACATATATGATCAAATTAAGTTAGTACTAAAATAATATACATTCAATTCGTTCAGCATTTATACAGCACAAAATAAAGTAATAATCCTGTACAAAGAAAACAATAATAAACTATATCACTGTCATTATACAACCAAGGTTATTAGAAATTGTGAGGCATTTTGAGATTAAACTTTCCTAAACTGCAATGAAAATATCGCTAAAAAAGTTATTAATAAATTAACATCTAACTAAAGGATGCAACAAGTCATTATTTAAAAGCCATCACAAATTAAACAGCGATTTTAAATCTCCTTACTTGCAAAGAAATTAACTAAAGAGTTGAACAATTATTGCAAACAAAGAGGCAGGACATGCTAAAACCAACACCTTGCTATAAAGGCATGTCAGAATACTTACCATATCTTTAGGAATATGCAGTTTCACAGATCCAGCCCTGCCAATCATATCAATACAACAAAGGGGCGGAGTTACACACAGCACATCTAGTTCAACTATGACACGACCGCCAAATTTTACAACTTCACGAGAGGCTGCAAAATTAACTACAAATTAACTACAAATTAACAAGAAATTGAGTAAAAAACAAAGAAGTAAAAATTAACTACAATGACTGCAACATTAGTCATCTAGGCGATTTATTTACGCATGACTTATGTGACTTGTTTTCCTGAATAAGATTCTTAATTAGATTCTTAATATTGGTTAAAAGTTCCTTGCAGTGAATATGATATTGAATCAAACATTGTCAAGACTCAGTCAGTAGTAAAGTGACTAGAGAATCAGACTCAGACGCAACAGATTCAGATTCGATTCCAGTGCCAAGACCCATAACAAAAGAGCGCTGGATTCAAAATCGATAGATCCCGCTTTGAATCTCAGAAAACAAACTATTTTCACTAACATGCTGAACCCTAGAGTGAGGCGCTTAAATTGATAGCTACGTCTTCGACATCATTCAAATAACACGATAATCCAGACATTAAACATAATCTTAACCCATGTGATAAAAACTTATGCAAAAAATACCATCGATTGTTGTTTAAATAAAAATCCTGAAAATTAAAATTAACAAACTTAATGCATCTTAGATAACTAAAAAAGCACAAAAATAAAAGAAATAACGCACAAGGCGCAATGCTTTTAGAGGGGGCAGTGAAGTAGACCGCAGCATCAATTGAATGTAATCTGCCGTCCTGCTCCCTGCCTAAGAGAACAGCATTGTGAAGCAATGACGATACAACGGAGCGACGTGACTGGCTGATCAATGAGGGAAGACTTCCCATGTGTTTTTGTTTATCAAATGAGAAACAGCTAGCGGGATTGGTTGTCTGTTTGCAAGCGATAACCAATAGGAATAGAGGTAACATTAGTAAGAGGAATAACTAAATTGTAAGTTTGTTTGGAAATTTGGACACTTGCTTAGACAAAAAGAAATTTATTTATTAAACTTGTACATGAATGAATTTTAAAATGCAGAATTCAAATAAAACCAATTGTATGCTTATTATTATTTTTTAATTTGATTTAAAGAACGATAAAAATTGTGAATTTTTCAACATGAATCAACAAGAAACAACCTTTTAACGAATAAAATTAACTTATGAATAAATGGACTGAGCATTATCACGAATAATACTCAGTGAGAGCATTTAATCGACTGTGATTTTTATTAATAATAAATTGATTCATACGTTGATCTATTTTAATCATAACTTGTGAACAAATTTATTATGAATAAAATTAAAAGTCGATTAAATGCTCTCATTGAGTGTTATTCTTAATATCAGTAAATAATCCACCTTACTGATATCAGATAAATAACTACAATTCTACTCCTCGTTGCAGCAACTTCCACTGTTGACTCAGCAATCCATTCTTCAAAATTCAGTTAAAAGTTAAATCGTCCTATTAAGCCCAACTCCCCACCCCTCCCCTCCCACCACAAGTTAACCATAACCCCTTCCCTCCCCTTACCTTCCCCGTCCCCGTGATGTACTCTTTATATAAGCCAAATTTTTGCTGATTTTAATTGCTGCGTTCATTGTTCATGTTGATTTTTTTATAATTTATTGCAAACATCAATATCAAATCGAAAATCGGAAAAATTCCTAATAACAAATAAAATATTGATTGCTAATAGGATTTATCATTAATATAATTAATACATATATTTATAAATAACGTATGTAAACAATTACATATCAATTAAACTGCAATATTTGATTATAAATGCCTATTGAATAGGCTAATTAATATAAAAATATTTCCAATGCACTACTCACAGAAGTTATAACAAGTCTGACTGGTACATCAGCACTACCGTGATTTACAATCGTAAGACGTCGCCAAGTTTGTACGCCCCATGCCACGCTATCGAAATCAGCGACATCACATTCAGCGCCATCTTCACTTGTTACATGCATCTATCAACAAATGTTGTCTGCTAATGGTAGGCTTGGGAGAAGGGTACGTCACAAAAACAACAACGAAAAAGTAGTTTACACGAAACTGATAAGTCTGGGATTTGAGAAGTGTGTTATATATTTCGTTAACTTGTTGCCCCTTTTAGTAAGTTATACTGACAGCTAAGTCTAAGATGTCATTCATAAAATAATAATCCTAAAATTATATTTCAGAATTTTATACTTCATGTAAATCCAGTATACGCCTATAGCCTATATAATTCTTTTATTTGTATAATTTATTTAATGTTATAATTGATATTATGATTTTTTACAACCAGGTAAATTCATGAATTAAAAGTATATTTATACTGATACACAGTTTAAATTAAATCAATTTATAAAGACTAACTTTAAGCTTATCTATACGTTTATATATCATTTGCAAAACTTTGTGATAAAAATAAGAATAACACACTCCGCATTATCTTAAAAAACAAATTATACGGTTATTAAAATATACTTATAGATATTTAAACTGACCTTAACATTTTTATATTTATAAAATAAGATGAATATTTCAACTGACCTTGACATTAGGTAGTTCAGCTATGGCTTGTAAGGTGACCATCATTGGAGGCTTGCTGGCCCCAGACGTACATCCTGACTGAGTAGACCCCACCAAGGAATAACCAAGACTAAGCTGACCGATAAATATACCAGCGGATCTCGGAATGAATTTGATCTAAAGAAAATTACTTCATTCATTTATTGGTTTTTTATTTATGTTTATATTTATGTTTTTATTTATGTTTTGTTCTTGCGTAGTATTAAATGAATTATGCGGAAATCAAGTGATAAGTGAATGGAAACCAAGTGATAAGTGAATGGAAACCAAGTGATAAGTGAATGGAAACCAAGTGATGAGTGAATGAAAACCAAGTGATAAGTGAATGGAAACCAAGTGATAAAAGAATGGAAACCAAGTGATAAGTGAATGGAAACCAAGTGATAAGCGAATGGAAACCAAGTGATGAGTGAATGAAAATCAAGTGATAAGTGAATGGAAACCATGTGATGAGTGAATGAAAACCAAGTGATGAGTTAATGAAAACCAAGTGATGGTGAATGGAAATCAAGTGATGAGTGAATGGAAACCAAGTGATGAGTGAATGGAAATCAAGTGATAAGTGAATGGAAATCAAGTGATGAATGGAAACCAAGTGATGAGTGAATGGAAACCAAGTGATGAGTGAATGGAAACCAAGTGATGAGTGAATGGAAAC